>MCJB01042469.1:186531-206295 GCA_002018475.1 Nicotiana obtusifolia
TCAACTCGATCACATAAAACACGGATAACGAAGCATAATGAAGCAGAAATGGGGGAAACGGAGCGGTAACTCATGAGACGACTGGCCGGGTCGTCACATCCTCCCCAACTTAAACAAACGTTCGTCCTCGAACGAGTCAAGAAACATACTTAAAGCCTCAAATAGGTGAGGATATCTGCTCCGCATCTCCCGCTCGGTCTCCCAGGTAGCCTCCTCCGCGAGCCGACCTCTCCACTGCACTTTCACTGAAGCTATATCCTTTGACCTCAACTTCTGAACCTGACGACCCAAAATAGCCACTGGCTCCACATCATAGGTCAAATAATCATCCAACTGAACCGTGCTGAAGTCCAAAACATGAGACGGATCCCCACTATACTTCCGAAGCATAGAAACATGAAATACCGGGTGCACACTCGACAAGCTGGGTGGAAAAGCAAGCTCATAAGCCACCTCCCCAATCCTCCGAAGCACCTCAAACGGCCCAATGAACCGAGGACTCAATTTTTCTTTCTTCCCGAATTTCATAACACCCTTCATGGGCAAAACCTTCAGCAAGACTTCTCACCAACTAGGTAGGACACATCTCGAACCTTCCTATCAGCATAACTCTTTTACCTCGACTACGCTGTACGAAGCCTCTCCTGAATCACTTTCACCTTCTCTAGAGCATCCTGAACCAAATCAGTCCCCAATAGCCTAGCCTCGCCGGGCTCGAACCAAACAACTGGAGATCTACACCGCCTCCCATACAAAGCCTCATACGGAGCCATCTGAATACTCGACTGGTAGCTATTGTTATAAGCAAACTCTGCAAGCGGTAGAAACTCATCCCATGAACCTCATCATGAAACAATAAAAATGGCACGGCATCACCCATGAAAACGGAGAAACACAATGAATAAACACAATGAATATTGCAGCTGCTCATTCAATAAACAGTCAATAAACCTTTAACCAATGAAAACGGAGAAACACAATGAATAAACACTGCACGACACGCCCATCGTGATTTTACTCTCAACCTCATCATGAAACAATAACAATGGCACGGTATCACCCTTTGTGCTTTTACTCTCAATTTCATCATAAAACGATAAATACGGCACATCATCACCCTTTGTGGTTTAACTCTCTTCCTTACTATGTATAAATCAATAAATGAAATAATAATCGGCAGTGCATCATCCTTCATGCTTTAATACTCTCCCTTACCATGTAGCAAAATATATATAACATTTGGGAGGAAAAATAAGCAAGAATGAACTTTATGTCAACAACGGTTCCATAATACTGAACCTCAACTTCCAGTAACGCTCAAGTATCACAAATAATTCATAAATGCGGAAAGTCGATCAACTAAGTAACAAACTAGTCTAACCATGGATATCATAATCAAAGAAGGAGGCAAATTACAATAAACAAGTCCCACCTGCATGCTTTAACCCAACAACAACGCATAAGTACTCGTCACTTCACATATACGTTGTACCCGACATTTTAAACATGTAGCAAATAGGCAAACAAGTCCTAATCCCTCAAGTCAAGTTTAACCACGACACTTACCTTGCTCCAAAATAGACTCAAAGCTCAACCACGGCTTTACCTTTCGAACAAGCCTCCGAACTAATCAAATCTTGCAAATTATCAACCAAACGTTTCAAATTAAGCCTTAGGAACTACCCACGAATGAAAGAGGTTCAATTTAGGTCATTATTAAAAAAACTCAACAAAAGCCAATTCCGAGGACCGCTTGGTCCAAAGCCGAAATTTGGACCAAAATCCGATTACCCATTTACCCCCGAGCCTGGTTATGTAATTTGTTTCAAAATTCGACCTCAATTTGAGGTCTAAATTCCAATTTTAAAATCCTAGATTTTAGGTTGAAATATTAGGAAATGTAATGGGTAATTGAAAAAAAGTAGGTTAGAATCACTTACCAACAAATTGGGGAAAAAGAGCTCTTGGAAAAATCGCCTCTAAGGTTTCTAGGATTGAAAATTTGAAGAATGGACAAAAATCCCGTCTAACTCAGCTTTTGACCAGCACAGATATCGCAATTGCGACCTGGGGTTCGCAATTATGAACCGCGCAAATGCGAGAAATCCTTCGCAATTGTAAAAGTCCCCCATCTCTGTCGCCTTCGTAAATGCGAACCTGAGGAGATCGCAAATGCGACCCCAGATCTCGCAAATGCGAAAACCAACCCCCCCAGTCCTAACTCGCCAATGCGAGATCTGCAGACAACACCAGAACACACACTTGCACTAGCTATGATTCTAAGTCCAAATTCACTCTGTAGCCTATCCGAAACTCACCCCAAGCCCTCGGGGCTCCAAACCAAACATGCACACAAGTCCAAAAACTTCATACAAACTCGCTCGTGCGATCGAATTGCCAAAGTAACACCTAGAACTACGAATCAGACACCAAGTCAAATGAAATTTTAAATGAAACTTAAGAATTTCTATTTTAACAACCGCACGTCCGAATTACGTCAAACCAACTCCGTTTCACCGAAGTTTGCAGACAAGTCATATATATATTAAACCGGAACTAAAATCCGGACCTGGTAGCAATAAAGTCAAACTTTGGTAAAATCTTTAAATTCTTTAAACTTTTAAAATTCAAATTTTTGACAAAATGCTATAACTCGAGCTAGGGACCTCCGAATTCGATTCCGGGCATACGTACGAGTTCCAAATCACGATATAGACCCATCGGAACCGTCAAATCACAGATCCGGGTCCGTTTGCTCAAAATATTGACCGAAGTCAACTCAAATGGATCTTTAAGGCACAATTTCATATTTTATCAATTTTTCATATAAAAATCTTACGAAAAATTACATGGACCGCGCGTGCAAATCGAGAAATTCTAAAAGGAGATTTGAAGTTTCGAAATACAGAATTAAGGTTTAAAATTCTAGATGACATATCGGGTCATCACAAAAACCAGGATTTGCTGAAAATCTTGGATTCATTGGAGTTCTGACTAAGTGAAGATTATTGGTAAAACTTCGAGTTACTTTGAAGAAGATAGCTATGCATAGGTACTACTTCTTTAAAAACTAAATTATTTGTTGCAAAATTATTGTATAAATTTACTGGGTAACTTCAAGTCAATTTTAACAACAAAAAAAAAATAGTACTTTTTTATAAGTTGTTGAACGAGTGTTTCTTCTTTTAAATAAATTCGAGTAATAAATGAAAGAAGAATAAAATGAGAAAGATATAAAATAGATCCAGTAATAACAAGAGAGGGAGAATATTATATGGAACTAGATGGAGAAATAAAGAAGAATGGAGAAAAAAAGGGGGGAAATGGTGGGAAAAAAAGAAAGAAAGTGAACAAATGAGGAAGAAAGGTTTAATTAGCCATTACATGCTGTCATGTGGGGACCTTTTGATAGATTTTTCAGTTATCAAGCGCGCAATAGCAAGTTATTACACACGGTCTGCCAGAAATATAATGAGGATGTTTCAATATGAAGGAAAATATAGTTTAGGGGGGTTTTGGGTGCACCAGATAGTTTAAGCAGGAAACTGATAAAAACGTGATAGTTTAGGGGCGTTTTAGGGTATTAACTCTAAAAATAAAGTAAAGTGTGTTGATAACAAGACTTTTCCCTCGAAAACAGGGCAAAAAGGAATAGCAAAAATTGCTTACCACAAATTAATTGCTTCTTGTTTAAAAGTTACTAGGCCTCAAACAACACTTTACGGAATAAATAGATGGAAAACTTAGGGAAATGTCCCAAATAAATTCTAACTTAGCAACCTCTAGCCATTAATCATAGACTTATCAAAACTAGCCAAGCACATATAAAAATTAAAAACTCAACTAAATAAAGATTCTTTTTCTCCAAGAATCACACTCAAAGATCTCCTTGCGTGTTTTTAAGCGTGATCAACAACAGTAGATGCAAAATAAAAAAGAAATTTCATGGATGAGATAGCAAACAAGGCAATAAAATACACATATATACACACACACACACAAAAGATTCCAAAATGTAATGAAAAGGACCTTTTTCAATGGGTATAATTAAAATTTATTTAAAACACACAGATGAATCCATACACAAAACTTGAGAAAGATTGTAAGTGATTTGGACTGATTTGATATCAAAATTCGCAGGTACAATCGAATTAAAAAAAACTCTTCTGCAACACGTGTATCAAATATGTATCAGGCATGTATCACACACACATGTATACACGGATTTTTATATATGTGATACACATTTGATATAAATATTATACATATGTGATAAACAAATGACACATTGTGATACACATATCATCTTTTTTATGTTCTCTTTTACTTCAAATTTTTAATTTAAACCACCTCAAAACTCTACCAAATCATTCCAAAACTGAGATTTAAACTCCTTAAGATGTATCTAATCTATTCCAATAACACCCACTCAAAAATAAAGCAAAAATTTGATATTTTTTTGGCTAAAAAAGCTAATTGACTAATATTAGTAATATTTTATGAAATGACTAATTCTTGTACTAACTTACTTATGAGCTGACATAACTGATAATGTCCCCTTTAATAGGTACCATTAATAATTTCACATGCAATCCAACATTCTAACAATTATTTTTCAACAAGATGTTTTAATTGATTAAAATCTTCAGCGAATAAAATGTGAGACCTAAAAGTAACACGGATATGCATGCATCATATTCCTCTTTTCTAGGATTATCGTATAAGATTGATGAAGGATTTTAGCTTATACAGTTAAAAGGGATAATACATAATTATCCCCTTGGGTTGAATCAATTTTTCAGATGCACCCCTTATCTTAACAGGGATCCTATAACCCCCTTGGTTATGTTTGAAGTAAAATAAATACTACTAGTGCATTTTCCTAACCCAACACGTGTGAAGAACAATATAAACAAGACAAAAAGGTTTGGATGGGACTCATCGTCTTCATTTTGACTCCATATTTATTCATCTTCTTCATTTTCTTGTTCATTCCCTTCTAATAGCCATTGAAGGCAAAACTCAAGCTTTCTCATTCTGATTTCATCAAACTTTCCTCTTTATCTCACGTCGACCTTCCATCTCTAATATTACTTTCCACCATTTTTGGAGCCATAAGAAAACACACCAAAAAAATACTTTTGAATTTTCACAATTAAATCCACCAAAATTTAAAAAGAATGTTAATTTATAATAAAATAACCTTCCAAACGTTATTCTACTATCACAACCCTCCCAGTTCTTCATTCTTTATCTGAAAATTCCCCTTATCACCCACTGTTATTTGCAGAAAAATTGGAATAATCAACAACGAGAGAGCAATGGAAAAATATATTCTTTCTATACCACTTACATCTTGAAATTTATTAGAAGTAACCAATAATATTTGAATATAGCAACGAGAAATTTTGATGGCTGAGATTTGAGAAAGTGGGCCAAAATTAATTTTTAAGCTAATTTTAGTTGATCGTCATTCGACTGATCTACCATATTAATGGAGGATCTCACCATTTGTGCACACATATTCTTCTTGCATAACCACAAACCCAGTGGTATAAGATTTGGTAGATTAAAAAAAAGGAAAGAAAAGAAAAAAAAGAATTTAGAAAGAATTTTGTGAAGGTCACTTTCTGGGTAGAAGGTAACAGGAGGAAAATAAAGGAAAGAGAGGAGAGAGATAAAGGAAAGACAAAGAAAAAAATATTAAAACAAAAGAAAAAAGGGAAAGAATATGAAAAATGAATATTTTTATTAAATGTACACGTGTCAGACGCGTGTGCTTCACTGATCAACACAGATGTAATTTTGGCTTATTAAGGGTGTAAGAATTTCATTTTGAAATCGTCAAGGGGGTCATAGGACCCCAGAAAAGATAAATGGTGCATCTGAAAAAATAATTCTACCCCAAGGGGATAATTATGTATTATCCCAAGTTAAAAAGGTATTAAAAAATTTTTTTTTTTTAGGGGAAAAGGCTCAAAGTTACGCTCTTGGTCTTCGAGATGGCTTTTTTGTACCTTCTGTTTGAAGATGAGGCCATTAAACAAGTAGTAACCATTTCGACTAACGAATTCGTTTTGGACCTTTTTTCTCGAAAAATCCACAGCATGACACATGTCCTCCTATACCACCCTCTTTAATTTTCTTTTACATGCCCCTCACTTATTTTACCCACCTTTCCCACCCCTAAAGAAATTAAAAAAGGTGATTTATGAGGACATTTGTCTTGTGGTGAATTTTTCGAGGAAAAAGATGGTCCAAAATGGAGCCGTTAATTGAAAGGGTATCAGTGGCCCACTTGTTTAAGCTTAACAGCAAGATTACTGTCATGGGCGGCTTTCCAGCCATGCCCCATGACCCCTTGGACGCGCCCCGTGGCGTCCTGGCAAGCCCCCCAACGCTCAGCGCCACGGTCGGCCCCGTGGTCTCGGCAGCTCCAAGTGACAAGCGCGCAGACGCCTCTGTCGCCCCACTGATAACCAGCGCTAGCGCCCAGCCACAGGCAGATGCCCACAGCGCTGCACGCGCAGACAACGCCGCGCGCGGACCCTGATCCTAATGACAAAGTTGCTGCAAACGGACTTGTTCTACCTTGTAGAAGACTAAGTCCTTTTCATTGTAAATATAGAATAGATTTACTTTATTTTCTTTTTGTATGCATCTACAGCTTTCATAGGTCAACTTTTGTAACTTTGGTTTTAAGCATTATTAGGGGGGGATCAAGCATTCAAAACTTTCTAACAAGCAAATAATTCTCTATACTGGTGTCTCTCCCCCTCGACACCGTGTAGCTTTTCTGTAATAGCTTTCATTTATACAATCAAGCTTTCTTTCTCAATTCTCTCTATTGTTCTCAGTTGCTCACGACATTAGTTTTCCCGTACGGCACTGACAATCTAGTCTAGCGTACGGAGGGGACCTCAGTTGACGGACAGCAATCGTGCTGACATCGATTGCTTAGCCTTACGTTGTCCTTCCAAAGAACCTCAGAAAGGCGCCGCGTAGTAGTTGGTTTCAGAGCCTAGGCTCGACATCGGATGAGGGATAACATTGCAATTACCACCATTTCTGACCATGGTGAATCATAGGGATCACATCGCGACCCTTGAGGAGACAGTTGACGCATTACGGCCCATCGTGGAAACTGTGCCTGACCTATAGTTCAAAGGTTGACGACCTAGATCGCAGGATACTCCAGGCCGAAGTTGACATAGAAAACATCGGTCGCGACTCTAAAGGAGACCGGCAAATGGCAGCCACAGAGGTAGCCGAAATTTTTGGGAAATTTGAGGGCCTCCAGGAGGAGCGTGCCGAAGATTTAGCCCACCTGGCACAAGAGGCAAACAGGGTGACTGCCATGCAACAAACCATAGACAACTTGACAGACCAGCTCAATGTTGTCAATGCTGCTTTACAAGGCCTGTTTCGAGGAAGGGGGAACCAAATCGGGGGTGCTGTGAACTTCGCTCCCTCGAGACAGAAACTGAAAATTCCCGAGCCAAAGCCATACAGTGGTGCTCGGAATGCCAAAGAAGTGGGAAACTTCTTCTTCGACATCGAACAGTACTTCGATGCCGTGAGAGGCCTAGAAGAAGCTAAGAAGGTGGAAACTGCTACCATGTATCTTCAAGGTGATGCTAAACTCTGGTGGCGGGTGAAATACGAAGCCATTAGGGCCGGTGAAGATACTCTCGACACATGGGCGGAACTAAAAGCCGCCATACGCCTGCAGTTCTTCCCCAAAAATGTTGAGTACAATGCGAGGAGGAATCTACGGGAGCTCCGCCAAACCAAATTAGTGCGGGACTACGTGCGAGAATTCTCTGCACTCATGTCGATCATACGCGACATGGGGGACAAAGACAAACTCTTTACTTTCCTAGAAGGGTTGAAACCCTATGCCCGTATGGAACTCCAAAGACAAAGGGTAGATACATTACCTAAGGCGATCCAAGCAGCGGAATGCCTTGGGGATTATCAAGTGGAAGCTCGAAAAGATAGGCCTCAACAGCCTGTCAACGGAGGATACAAAGGGGGTGATCCGAGTACTGGTGGCCCAAGCAGAAGTGGAGGAGATTGGAGTGCAACCAAATCTAAGGCTCCCTCCTCAGGCAGTACTAGCACTGCATCTAACAACAATGATCGGGAGAGAAAACCCCCTTCAGGATGTCATCATTATGGCGGGCCACATTGGAATAATGAGTGCCCACATGCACAGATGAATGCCAATCAAGTTGTTGATGATGGGACGGATGATGAATCTGATGATGCGGACCAGACCGAGCCGGTAGGTGCCTTCAATGCAATTGTTGGCTCTGTTTTTGAAGCCTTAGCGGGGACCAGTGCTGGTATCCGTAAGAAGAAGTACCCCTGCCCAATCAACAAGAAAAGGAAAAAGAAGGCGGATGAGAGGACCCCTCCTAAACAGGAGCGGACCTTAATGTTCGTCGAGATGAAGGTAAATGGCAAACCCATTCGGGCGATGATAGACACGGGTGCAACCCACAACTATTTAGCCTCGACTCAGGTGTAGCACCTTGGCCTAGTTGTAGGAAAGGGCAGAGGCCATGTCAAAGCTATCAACTCACCCCCTCAACCAGTTGGGGGAATAGCCAGAGAAGTACCAGTGAAACTTGGTCCTTATGAAGGAAAATTCAACCTGCGAGTGGTGGTCATAGACGACTTCGAGTTGATAGTGGGCTTGGAATTCCCGAGGCAAACCAACACCATGCCCGTGCCATATGCAGACATGCTACTGATGATGGGAACAAATGGGGCCAAGCCCTGCACCATTCCGTGCATGCCCATGAAGATGGCCACTAAAAACATCTCGGCCTTGCAGTTGAAGAAGGGGGTCAAAAGACATGAACCTACGTTCTTGGCTACCCTCTGCATTTTAGATATAGAACGCTCCTCGGATCCTCTTCCTGCACTCGTGAAGGAGCTGTTACTGGAATTTGAAGATGTCATGCCACAAGACATGCCAAAGCGACTCCCACTGAGGCATATTGTGGACCATGAGATTGAGTTGGTGCTAGGTGCGAAGCCACCTGCCCGGGCGCCATACAGAATGTCACAACCCGAACTCACTGAGCTTCGGAGACAATTGACGGAAATGCTAGACACAGGAATCATCGTACCCTCCAAGTCCCCATACGGGTCCCCTGTGCTATTTCAAAAGAAACACGATGGGAGTTTACGACTATGTGTGGATTACCGGGCTCTAAACAAAATCACTATAAAGAACAAGTATCCTACTCTACTCATGGCAGACTTGTTCGACAGATTGGGTGGTGCGACAGTGTTCACCAAAATAGACCTGAAAACAGGTTATTGGCAAGTTCGGATCGTAGAGGGTGACGAACACAAGATGACGTGCGTGACAAGATATGGGTCATACGACTTCCTGGTGATGCCATTCGGCTTGACTAATGCACCAGCCACATTTTGCACCCAGATGAACCAAGTCTTTCGGGAATACATTGATGAATTCGTGGTGGTCTACTTGGATGACATTGTCGTATATAGCCAGACACTGGAGGAACATCTAGAGCACTTGCGGAAGGTTCTAACACGATTGCGGGAGCACGAATTATATGCGAAGCTGTCCAAATGCTCATTTGCTCAAAAACAGATCGACTTCCTCGGGCATGTCATTGAGGAAGGGCGGATCAAGATGGACCAACAGAAAATTCAGGTCATCACAGATTGGCCGCCGCCTAAGGATGTCCACGCCTTGAGGGCGTTCCTTGGCCTATGCAACTTCTATCGCCGTTTGTGAAGAATTACTCTCTCATTGCAGTACCGCTAACAGAACTTCTCAAGAGGATCACGCCTTGGGATTGGGGACCCAGGCAAGCGGAGGCCTTCAATGCCTTGAAAGCGGCTATGTCTAGTAGCCCCGTCTTGTCCCTCCCTGATTTGGCCAAGCCGTTCGAGGTACAAACGGATGCCTCCGATTATGCACTTGGTGGAGTCTTGCTACAAGATGGGCATCTTGTAGCATATGAGAGCCGGAAGCTGAAGGATGTAGAGCGGCGCTATGCCGCCCACAAGAAGGAATTATTGGCTTTCGTCCATTGCCTACGCCTTTGGAGGCATTATCTGTTGGGAACCCCGTTCGTGGTCAAGACAGACAATACAGCTGTTAGCCATTTCCTGACTCAACCGAAGCTGAATTGTCGACAGGCCAGGTGGCAGGAACTTCTAGCGGAATTTCACTTCAACTTGGAGTACCGCAGTGGGAAGACTAATCAAGTTGCTGATGCACTCAGTCGAAGAGCGGATCTAGCATCAGTGTGCATACTCGCCACCCTAGGGAGCGAAGTAGCCACCACCATAAAAGACCAGATACAAGGTCTACTCATCAAGGATCCTGCTGCACAGTATTCGGTTAATTTGGTAGAACAAGGCAAGACTCGCCAGTTCTACACAGAAGATGGTTTCTTGAAAGTGAAAGGAAACCGACTTTATGTTCCCAAGGGAGGAGATCTGTGAAGGACCCTTCTGGCGGAATGCCACGACACTTTGTGGGCCGGTCATCCTAGTGAAGAACGCACCATGGCGTTACTTCGCCGTGCATATTATTGGCCTCAAATGGCCGATGACGTCGCTCAGTATGAGAAGACTTGTCTAGTATGCCAGAAGGACAAGTCGGACCGTCTAACACAAGCAGGACTCTTGGAACCACTGGCTGTCCCAAAGAGACCTTAGGAAAGCATTTCCCTAGATTTCATCACCGGCTTGCCCAAGGTCGGGGATCTCACAACTATCTTGGTTGTGGTGGATCGATTTTCCAAGTATGCTACCTTTATAGAAGCCCCACAGTATATATCAGCAGAAGATACAGCTCGACTCTTCTTTTCTCATGTCGTCAAATATTTGGGACTGCCCAAAGACATCGTTAGTGATCGCGACTCGCGCTTCACTAGCAACTTTTGGACTCAACTCTTTAAGTGCCTTCGGTCAAAATTAAGCCACAGTTCAAGTTTTCATCCGCAATCTGATGGCCAGACGGAGCGGTTCAATGGCATGCTAGAGGAATATCTCCGCCATTTTGTAACTGGATCGCAGAAGAACTGGGTGAAGCTTTTGGATGCTGCTCAACTGTGTTTCAATTCACAAAAGAGCTCTAGTACCAACAGGAGCGCTTTTGAAATTGTTACCGGACAGCAATCGCTACTCCCACACACTGTGAATGCACCAAACATGGCAAAATCTCCTCAAGCCGCTAGCTTCTCAAGAGAATGGAAGCGAAATTTGGAGATAGTCGGAGCTATCTTGTCAAATCCCAAAAGCGGATGAAGAGGCATGCTGATCAAAATCGTTGCTTTGTTGAGTATCAGGTAGGAGACAAAGTGATGGTCAAAATTTCAAAGCGGTATTTGTTTGCGTGAGTCCATGACCCTCGCATATTGCAAAAATATATTGGACCCTTGTCTATTGAAAGGCGCATTGGGAAAGTTGCATACCGGGTGGATACCCCAGCTTGGTGGAAAATTCATCCCGTCTTCCATGTCAGTCTTCTGAAACCTTTTCGGGAAGATTCGGAGGATCCCTCATGGAGCCAACTCACAATAACCAGTATTCGAGGCCCCAATTCAACCGGGAAAAGGTGTGCTGAAGCTATCCTTGATGATAAAGTGATTCATGCCTCAAGGAAAGATCACCAAGAGTTATTGGTGAAATGGCAGGGACGTGATGCAGAGGAGAATACATGGGAGAGGGGGACAAACCTCAAGCCTACAAGAGCCTAATTAATGATTACCTTGCAAGTAAGGCGCCGAGGACGTCGCCGACTCAAGTGGGGAAGAATATCATGGGCGGTTTTCCAGCCATGCCCCATGACCCCTTGGATGCACCCCGTGGCGTCCTGGCAAGCCTCCCAACGCTCAGTGCCACGGTCGGCTCCGTGGTCTCGGCAGCTCCAAGTGACAAGCGCGCAGGCGCCTCTGTCGCCCCACTGATAACCAGCGCCAGCACCCAGCCACAGGCAGATGCCCACAGCCCCGCGCGCGGACCCTGATCCTAATGACAAAGTTGCTGCAAACGGACTTGTTTCTACCTTGTAGAGGACTAAGTCCTTTTCATTGTAAATATAGAATAGATTTACTTTATTTTCTTTTAGTATGCATCTACAGCTTTCATAGGTTAACTCTTGTAACTTTGGTTTATTTTTTTTAAGCATTATTAGGGGGGATCAAACATTCAAAACTTTCTAGCAAGTAAACAATTCTCTGTACTGGTGTCTCTCCCTCTCGACACCTCGTAGCTTTTCTGTAATAGCTTTCATTTATACAATCAAGCTTTCTTTCTCAATTCTCTCTACTGTTCTCAGTTGCTCACGACATTGGTTTTCCCATACGGCACTGGCAATCTAGTCTAGCGTACGGAGGGAACCTCAGTTAGCGGACAACAATCGTGCCGACATCGATTGCTTAGCCTTACGTTGCCCTTCCAAAGAACCTCAGGAAGGCGCCGCGTAATATTACACATGACCTCATTTCCAAACGAAGGGTACAAACATGCCATTTCGAAGACCAGAAGGGCAATTTTGAGCCTTTTCCTTTTTTTTTTATGAAGAAAAAAAAGTATAGTAGTTAAAAGCTACTATGTGCAATCTACACGGAACAAGTGATTAAAAAGAGTCAAATCTAAGGTGCATTTCATTTCATGCCTTGAAATTTGAAAAGATTCATTATTTGTAATTCTCTATAAATGAATGTATAAATAATTAAGTAGTATAAATTATTTATATTCATGTTACTTCAAAGTATTATTAAAAAAATTCATTAATAAGCGAACCTATTATTTATTGGTTAAAAAGTTATTATTTGACTTGTTGGTGCAATAAGCTTTCTAATTTTGTATTTTCAAGTTAGAAGAGAAAATATAAGACAACGGGCTCCAACTTTCCTTTGTTTTGTATTTGCTCCATTAGAACACCCTACATTACTTCTCAATAAAAGCCCTTTTATCAGTGAATTCGAATCGCCTACATTTCAACAGGTACCTTGCAATCCCTCTCACTACTCCATGTAAGCCTCTACATTTCTTACATTACTAATATGCTTTGCAATTACACATGGATCGCTTCTAGTTTCCTTAAAAACTGAATTGTGGCCTATTGTGTTCGACAAAATTCCTCTTAGGAAATCATTTCCACCGATTTATTGGAGTTTTTCCTTTTCTTTTCTTTATTCTTGTGTTCTTGTTTTTGGGGTCTTATCATAGATCATATCTTTAAGCAGTATAGACTCAGTCATGCGTGCTGCTAGACTTTTTGGGAGAACATTGTTGGCTGCGGCAAAATCAGAGAGTTCAGCTGCAGCAGCTGCTGCTGCTTCTTCTGCTGCTACAACTAAGGTTACTAATCCACTTGAGCAGTTCTTTGAAGTTGATAGAACGCCTGATGACGATAAACCTGTTGTTTACGGTAAAATCCTTTACCTTTCACTGTGAACTGCTTCCCTGTTAGCCTGATTGGATTTGCTTTATCTTACTATTTTATTGCTTGTATCTCTGAGACTGTGCAAGGTTAAAGTACCTTGATTTTCTTGATAAAAACGGTTACTTATGGTGCTGGAAGTATTAATATGCTATAAGTATGATTTGATTGCTAAATTTAAGATCATAGCATTGCAGCTGTGAAAATAAGCTTTGGTTTCAACAGTAAGTGGAATGTTTTGATGTGCTTCCTGGCATAAGTCGTGTAGGATCAGTATATTCGTGTGTTGTTGGAGAAATGACGATTGTTTCAACTGAAGGGAGTGCACAATGCTGTCAATGATATATTTTCTCCTGCTTAGGCTAAATTGGTGATAAATGCATGAAGAAATTAGTGTATGATGTTATATTTTCTCCAGCTTAGGATTAGAGGTGACTAAAAGGCTAAATTGGTGATAAATGCATGAAGAAAATAGTGTAAACACATCATTTTTGATGAATCCTGTTCTACATTTTCTGCATTGTATCCCAGGACCTTTTTGTTTTTGTTTTAATTTTCCCTTTACCTGTTTTGAAAATTTTCCCATGGAAGTTCGAGAGAAAAGAATTTCCTTTTTGGAGATTGGGAATCTTTGGCTGTCTTTAATCTTAATTGAATGCTTATATTGTTGAAATTTAATGGTGAAGGTTGTCTCAACATTGGAGTAATCGAGTATAAATGATATTATGTTCCTGTGAATGATGTTGTTAGCATTCCATATCAGAACATAATCTAGTAATTTCCTCTTTTTAGAAGTCGGGGTTGAATCTCATACTGGGGTATGTGGTCTAGGGGATGTAAGTGCCTATTAGTTAGGGCCTTGTAGGTAAACACATGATTTGATATTGAGGTTCTTATTGCTGATAGACTGTTTGAATAAGTTAGTGCGTAAGGTATAGAACTATTTTAGAAGGCAGAGGCTTTTGCATGAGTCCTATATCTGATAGGCTAAAGCTTAAAACATAATCAGGTCGAAGTTGGAAGGCTTCTGAACTGCGTCTGAAGTCTTGGGATGATCTACAAAAGTTATGGTATGTTCTTCTTAAGGAGAAGAACATGTTAATGACTCAACGCCAGATGCTTCATGCTCAGAACTTGAGGTTTCCAAATCCTGAGCGAATTTCCAAGGTAAAAGTTAGTTTCTTTAATTAGCTCTTTCCACAATATTTGATAATTTTACCTCTCCACTTTCAATTGTTTGTTTATCATGAATAGTTTCTCTGAAGTTGGATGAATCAATTTTCTGTTCCCCCCCCCCCCCTGGTTGAAGCTGTGTACATGGACTCTGTTATGGTATTTGTTATTCTGGTTACTTTTTTATTTGGAAGAATATGCACAAAGTAGATATACCCATGCCATAAACAAATCTCTTTTAATGCTGTCCACAAAGTAGAATATAGCTGGCTTCCAAGCTTACCTACTGTTTAGTGTCCCTTAAGTTGGTTGTAGTTGTAAACACATGACTTCTTTTTTTGGTCTCGCGTTCTGTGTTTCACATGTGGGTTGGCATTGCTTGAATAGTCAAGTAGAACTTAGTATGAGGATGGTTGTCTTTCTTGATTCCAGAAGATATATGTGCTAGAGATGGTATGTGTTCTTCACTCTGGGCACAACTACTTGGCAGTTCTCTTAGCTCCACTGTCTACACCATCACGACAAGTCTTCTAGCTGCAGATTGTATCCACTGTTAGCATTTAGGAGAAGTACTTACCCAAAATGCCAAAATCTAGTGACAACCTGGTGTTCTTGAAACTGCGTATGCACATATTCGCTGGTGCGCTCTATTGTTATTTTAGGGAATAGACCTTTTCCAATCTCGTCTGTTAAATACATCGGCAGCTTGAATCTTCACAGATTAGGAGAGTAAAGAATGTCCTCAGAACAAGTACCAAGTATTAGGGACGAAGAAGCCTCTCTCTCTATCCCATTTGTTCCTAGAGGGACAAGGAAAAAGTGCAAGTTACGGTTAGCAATAAAACCGAAGATACTGGTTTAGGTGAAGATACATGAGTATACATTTTCTGCACTAAGGAATGGTTGACTATATTACTTGTGGGTCAAACAACAAAATGAGTCCCTGGCGCAAGCTATGGTTTTTTTTTTTTTTTTAAATGTAGATGGGATGATTTGAGGTTTGTTCTTGCTTTGACAAAATAAAAAATATTTCGGGAATACGAATGCTACAAATGCAGAAATGGATGATTAGAAGTTTATAAATGCATCTATACTTTGCATGACTAAAGGAAGAGGATAGTTGACAGAACTAAACCAAATGACTTATTTCACTGCATACTTTAAACCACTCAATATTAAATATTAAAATGGAAAGTTTGGAATTCTCAAACTTTTCAATCAAAATGGGTTTATCCTCTTTATTAATCATCCACAGTATGTATGCACTCAAGTTCAGCTTTTGATTACTAATTTCTTGTTATATGCAACTATATTTTTGGCATTATACTGTAAGTCAATCTATTGGTAAGCAAGCTTAGCATCTTAACTTCTGAAACAAGGTATCATGCTTTAATGGCAGTTATAATCATTATGGGGATTAGGGTTATTTTTTGAAGGAGCAATTTAGTTGCATTCCAGAGGTTTTATATCTTATTATATCAAAATCCGATACTTGGTCAACCGATTAGGCTTACTGATGGTTGTTTGTGGACCTCCTACTTCATCCCTTTCTATACATACCTCCTGCTGTAAGGCCGTGTTAGTCATTATTCCTTTACTTCAAATTAGTTGACTTTCAATCAGTCAACTATGCCTCTAGGCTGTTTCTACAATTGTTGTCAACTTAGCATAACTTCATTCTTTATCCGCGCTTGGGATCGACTATCCCTCAAAGTTATAGAGTAAGACATCGATTTCTCAACAAGATCAATTCTTTCGATTCTATGATAAACTCCCTTGAGAAAAATTAGTGCACGTGTGAATGAGGTGCTCTACCACTAATTCCTTGAATCTGGTAGCAGCGGGTATCCCCCCCCCCCCCCCAAAAAAAAAAAAAAAAAAAAAAACAGCTACTTGCCAGTTCTCTTAGCTCCACTATCTACACCATCACGACAAGTCTTCTAGCTGCAGATTGTATCTACTGTAAGCATTTAGGAGAAGTACTTCCTGAAAATGCCAAAATCTAGTGACAACCTGGGGTTCTTGAAACTGCATATGCACATATTCTCTGCTGCGCTCTATTGTTATTTCTGGGAGTAGACCTTTGCCAATCTCGTCTGTTGAATACATCGGTGGCTTGAAACCATATAAACCAGTACACTAAGTGCTTAATGTTTAGTTGACTATGGCTTTGTAAGTGGTTGACAAAAACGGAAACATGAACAACCATCTTAGTCCAGAAATTTGCTAGAACTAATTAGCTGCTGTTTTCTGCCATCTTCACCACCACTTTATATCATGATGATGCTATTGGCTTTGCTATCAGATTTTGACAGAACATTCTCTTCATCTGAGGTCCAGCTAACTTATATTGGATTCTGGAATCTTAAATACTAGTTGGTGGAATGTGCATCTTGATATCTAAATATTCTTGGTTAAAATCATTCTAGGACGTGCCAATTCTCTCTTCCCATGCTGCTTCACTTTTAATTCTCTTCCTGATTTGAACCACTGAGCTGTTAACATTTTGCTGATACAGAGCACACTTTCTCATTATCATCTTTGTGAGATGACATTCAGGTTAGGAAGTCAATGTGCCGAATCAAGCATGTGCTTACTGAGAGAGCAATCAATGAACAAGATCCAAGGAGGTCTGCTGAGATGAAGAGGATGATAAATGCTCTATGATCTTCTTAAACTCTCTTGACATCAGTGGTGATGCAACTTTTTAAACTTTTTTTTGTTGATAGGATAGCTTTTCGTTTCTGTTAGCACAGATGCAGGATGGTCACTAGTTTGCCATTCACTTATTGAATAGAGAAAGTTCTTCGGTTTGCAGAATTGTCCAGACATCCATGATTTGGAACTGATGAACTATGTAACTAGGGTGCAATGGAGATGGCAATTCTGTTTTATAATTATTTGGAGTTCGTAAATAAAAGCCTCATTTTGCTACTCACATCCCTTTCTATTTTTTGGATTTTTTGGATTTCAGATTTAATTTTTAAAATTTTTGGATTTGGAATTGGACGTTAGATTTGGTACTTCGGAAATCCAAATTTTTTATACCTTATATGGTACTATCCATTAGACATTAGTCCATAATCTGTATGGCCAATACTAATATGTCCAATGCCGTATCAATTAGACATTATCTCATATATTCAATACTAAAAATAAGTAATTGTTTCAATACTTTCTAGTTGAACATGATTTTACTATTATTAATTCTTATCAGCCTTATTAGTATCTCTATTGCATTTCCTAGATAATGGTTTCAGTACTTTCATGAATACTTTATTTGGAGTTTGTAAATAAACGCCTCATTTTGCTACTCACATCCCTTTCTAATTTTTGGATTTTTGGATTTCAGATTTAATTTTAAAAATTTTTGGATTTGAAATTAGATGTTAGATTTGGTACTTCGGAAATCCAAATTTTTTATACCTTATATGGTACTATCCATTAGACATTAGTCCATATGCCCAATACTAATATGTCCAATGCCGTATCAATTAGACATTATCTCATATATTCAATCCTAAAAATAAGTAATTGTTTCAATACTTTTTATTCGAATATGATTTTACTATTATTAATTCTTATCAGCCTTATTAGTATCTCTATTGCATTTCCTAGATACTGGTTTTCAGTACTTGCATGAATACTTTATTTGGATGATTTGCGTTGAGAATGACGAACTATTAAGGCAATTTAGCATGAATACTGCTTCGTTTGGGTGTTCTTTTTTGTAAAGAAGAAGAAGCAGCAACATCTCAACTTATAGGCTCAAAATCGAAAATCCAAAATATTCAAACTGATTAATCCACCAAACTTAAAAAATCAAATCCAATCCAAGCTTATTTTGGATTGGATTTGGATTGTCATTTCTTCAATCGAAAATTGCAAAATCCAAAGCAAAATTTTCATATCCAATTCGAACTGCTCCATCGCTCACCCTTAGTCATTAGTGTAGTTAAGGGTGTACAACACACATTTCGGAGATCCACCAAGAGACGCCATTGGTATTCTTAAATTATTATTTTGTTATATATTTTACATAACCGACATACATCTCTCAATAATTTTATATATACACACATACACACACACACATCGAGAGACCTCATCAATATACTTAGTGGGCATTTGGACATAAGAATTATGAAATTCCAGAAAAAAGTGAAGAAAGAAAATCAAATGAAAATGATATTTGAAAATTAGAGTTGTGTTTGGACATGAATATAATTTGGAGCTATTTTTGAATTTTTGTGAGTGATTTGAAGTGAAAACTTTGAAAAAATAGTTTTATGGAGTTTTCTAAATTTCCGAAAAATTCAAAAATTCAACTTCAAGTGAATTTTAAAATTTTCATGGCTAAACACTGATTTTGAAAAAAGTAAAATTTTTTCCAAAAAAATTGCGGCCAAACGGGCCCTTAATTTTTCGCAGAAATTTTGTCAGGTACCAAACCAATGATCTCATGATGGTGTACATCGATAGCTACTTGAGAGTCTCCATTGGTTAGGTTTTACGGAGGAATGATTTTTCTATATATCTTGTACGTAGGTAACGCCTGGTAGTTGAGGGTCTTTCCCCAGTAATCCTCATCGATGAAGACTTAACACGAACATGTGCGCCTAATTTTTTGTGGTAGAGCTTATTCATATTTAAGGTATTCTGAATATCATCTACTGTCGACATGGATAACTGATTTTCCATTCAATCTCCGGAAACTCAAACAAACATCTTCATAAATAAAGAATGAAACAAACCAATATAAAGTTATATGCATATTGTAGTTATACGTAGAAAAAGTATTTTTTTTTATTTCAACAAAATAATGTAGTACGTTTTTCAACAAAGTGAGTATTTTATTTTATTTCAACAAAATAAAAGTATTTTCTTTTCATGACGTGAAAAAAGTATTTTATTTCATTTTAACAAAATGAGTACTTTTTTTCATGTTGTAGAAAGAGTACTTTTTTTTCAACAATAAAAAGAGTATTTTCTTTTTAGTTATGTAGCACAAATTTCAATGTTGTTTTTGCGTGAAAAAGTAAAATAACACATTAGTCCCTTCGGGTTTATGTGAATTTTTACAAGAATAATTAAATTATTAAAAAAATAGAGTCCTGAAAACATTGAGTATTTGAGCTTTGGGG
>MCJB01042469.1:206315-216896 GCA_002018475.1 Nicotiana obtusifolia
GGGGGGGGGGGGGGGTAGGGTTAGAAAAGTAACATAAAACTACTCACTAAGCAAACACTAGAAAATATTTTCTGAAAAATATTTTTCACTCACCAACCAAACAAAGAAAAATAAGTAATAAATCAACTCATTTTCCATGAAAACATATTCCTTCATACCAAACACACCCTAAACATTACTAACTTTTAATTTAAATACCAAATTATATCAAATCAAGCCAAATAATGAGGTTTTAGAAATTAATTTAATTTTTCAGTTCGATTTGTTATTCAGTTAATGTTGAATACCCAACTTATAAGAATTTTATTATGGAAAAAAAACTTATAAGAATTTTGTTCGTTTATTTCTTATTAATTAATTCATTGAATCTCCACCTACCTATCTCCTCGATTCGGGAGCCCTCCTAAATTTGAATTCAAATAAGAATTTCCACCAATAACTGAGTGCCACTTCCCTGGTTTGGCCCAAAGTCCATTTCAAAACCTCAGAAAAACCCTAGCAAATTCACCACTTTTTGAAATTTGTACTACTTGGATGGTTTGGCATTTTCTCTGAGCCGTAGGAAACAAAACCCTAGAAAAACTCTTCACCTCTCAATCTATCTTCTTATCTCATTTTCCAAAAACCAAAACCCACCACAAAAACTCTTTAGCCAAAACCCAAAAAAGTACACTCACAATGGCCAAAAAGAAGGCAGCCCCCCACACCCAAGATAAACACCAGACTGAAGAGGGAAAGGAAAAGCAGCAGCGGCAGGTGAAAGAACACAATCACTCTTCAGCCATGGAAGAAGCTTCTGAGAAACTTGAAAGCCTAAAGAGCCTCAATAACATGCTTCTCAAGGAGACCATTGAGAAACGGCAACAGGTGGACTCACTCGTGCACTCAAAAAGCTCTCTGGAATCGGAGCTCAACAGGTCTAACTCGGAGAAGGACGAGTTGAAGGCCCGGTTGACTCGGCTGAATGAAGAGGTTGTTCAGTTGGAGATTGAGAAGAAGCTGGTGTCCGTGTTTGTCGCTGTGCAGGTTGGTTACCATGCTGAGGTGGCTGAGAAGGAGAGGCACGGGTTTCACCTGCAGAATGATGCGGTTGAGAAGAAACTGGAGAGTTTAGAGAGAGAAATGAGTGATCTTATGAAGGAAAAGGGTGAGATTGAGAAGGCGAGGATTGAAAAGGAGAGTGAGATTGAAAGCCTTAAGAAGAAACTGAATGCTATTGCATATGAGGTTACCCGTGAGAGGAATGTTTCGGAGAATATTCGTAAGGAGAAGGATGGAATGAAAACGAAACTTGATGCTCAAATAGAGGAAACAAATGGGTTGAATGTGAAGTTGGTTGAAACTGAGAAAAGAAAGAAAGAGATTGAACTAGAAGCTGGGAAATTAAGGGTTGAATGCAATGCTCTTTTGGAGGAAATCAAGGACAGAGAAAGCAAGATTCAGTCCATGGTGTCAGAGAAGGAATTAATCGAGAAAAGGTTGTTGGATTCAAATAAGGAGATTGAAGAACTAAGGGTACAGATTGATGGGATTGTTAGGGAAAAAGAAGGGATTGAAGGGGAGAGAAATGCAGAAGCGAAGAAGAGCAGTGAGTTGCAAAACACAGTCACTGGTCTCAATGAGATAGTACGGAGTTTGCAAAAGGAGGAGGCGAAATTGCGTGAAAATCTGGCTGAGTTAGAGAACAAGTGTTTGGAAGGCTTGAGGAAGGAAGATGAGACGGAGAAGAAGATTAATGAACTTGTGAAGGGAAACAATGAGAAAGAGAGCAGAGTTGAGAGTTTGATTGAAGAAAAGGGCTTTGTTGAGAAGGAATTGGACAAGGCGTTGAAGCAGTTAGATGAAGAGAAGAAGAAGATTGAGCAAACCGTCACAGAGAAGAATGAGATGGAAGAGGCTAAAGTTGGGAGGGAGGCTGAAGTTGTTGAATTGCAGAAACAATTAGTTGAATTCAAGGATGTTATTTCTGAATTAGAGGTGTCTTGCAATGGTCAAGAAGAGAAAGTGAAGAATTTGGAATCTGAAGTTGGTAAGTATAAGGCTGCATTCGAGCGAGTTGCGCTTGAGAAGGATGAGATACAAAAGTGTTTTGATGATGAGAAACAGAATGTCATGAACATGAAGAAACAGATTGAAGAAATGGAGAAACACATTCAAGAAATCGTTAAGGAGGTTGAACGAACCAAGGCTGATTACCTCAATGTAGTTGGAGAAAAGAAAGAGACGGAAACTCGTTGCCAAGCGTTGAACAAGGAAATTGCATATGTGCAAACTTCACTTGGCGAAGCACAGAAGGAAATCAGTGCTATGCAGTGCAAGGTTGTATTGGCAAACAGTAGTTCCGAGGAAATCTTGAATGCTTTGAGGACTGTTGCAGGTTCAATCTGCTCGAATGATCAAGGAGCAAATGGCAATGTGCTTGGTGAAACACAATTGAATGAGGAAGATGTCAAGCCTTATGAAGCAGAGTTGGAGGCCATCACGAATGCAATCAAGAGTAAAGAGAACAAAGTAGATGAGATGAAGAGACAGGTTGAGTTCCTACAGCTTTCGGTAGCACAAGCACAAAAGAAGAAGAATTTTTGGACCATGTTATCTTCTGCAACAACACTTTTTGCTGCAATTTCTCTTGCATATGTTGCTCGTGGCCATTGAATGAGGGAGTCATTTAGTTTTATCCAAACTGTTAACCACAAGTTCCAAGAAAGGATTTCAGTTTTGGTCCCATAGTTTAACCTGTTAAGGAACATGGGCAGGTTTTTGTAATGCTGGTATCATGGCCTGACATGATATTTGACGGCTGTTAGCTTGTTTCAACATCATACTCAACAATCTATGACCGCTTTGTTTCATGCTTCCGTATGAAATAATAAGAAATCCTTTACTTTCCTATCTCCGTATTCAGATTGCCATTCAATTTTCTTGGATTTATCTTTGCTTAGTACGAATCATGAATCCATATGCTGTTTGTCTTTTTTCTTTTTATGTTTATTTTCTTTAATATGTTATTTAAAGGAAGAAACTCCAATCAGAAGAGATTGTGTAAAAGGTTGTGAGCTTTAGAAAACTCACGATATGATTCTTTTGTTAGAAACTTCTATATGACAAACTGAATAATACAAGCTTAAAAAGCATTGATTTTTTGTCAGATACAAAAAGAAAATCGATGAAACATCATGAATGTATACCTCTGTTTGGTTTCAGGATTTCAATATTTTGTTTCCTAGCTGTTTGGTTTCAGGTTCTGAATTTTTCGTTTCCATTTGCTTATTGATCTGAAGGACCCAAATGCTACTTAGCTTTCAAATTTCTCACCCATTTTGGAGGTGAGAAATCAACAGCAATTTTTGACTAAAGAGGTACTGGAATTAGATGTACTTTATGATGCAAGAGACTTCTTTTTAGAAATGTAATATCTGCTGCAACAGACTTCTTCCAGGGTACAACTGAACAGGAACAGGAACAGTAAGGGACTTCTTCCAAGTGCTTCTTCCTATGTCCTTTTAACAGATACGAACTCAACCTCCTTAATTACATTGCATACACAGTGTTAACAGACGGAACGTGCACGACGAGGTCACTTGGAAAAGTTATATCCTTGTGCAAACGCTTGACAGGTATCTCTTGATGTTGTGCATACTCAGTACTTCTAAATGCATTTTGTAAATCTGGCATATTGATTATGAGAGTTGTTTCTACTGTTTACTTATTCAACTCTAACCATACAAGGAAAAAATAGGACTATTCTTCCCTTTTTCTTCTCTTCTTTTGCATCTTTAATGCCTACATCTGAATGTAAATTCAACTGATACATGATATATTAAAGACACGTGGTTTCATTTTTTTGCCTTTATTTTGATGCTGTAGCTTGACAAGCTAAATGAAATCAGAGAACTTGTTAATATGTGTATTTATACGCTGAATTAGTTTGGAACACTTTGGTGGATCGACTCCAATGCTGCAACTGATTTCTGTTTAGGAAGGATGCAACATCTATAGTGCCAGTGATCTTGTCGAACAAATAGCTGTAGCTTCCACTGCTGCATGTTTACTTATTTAGTCTGTCACTCTGTTGTTATGTATTTGCAAATGGGTTTGAGCTATTCAAATCCTTGTTTAATAACAATATTCCTTTTACCAAAAGAAGCAAGGAGGAATGCATCTATTATAAGTTCATGTGGCGAAAGCATGGTGGAAGTCACAATTCTAGTGCTTTCACTATGGACATGGATGAACATGACTTCCTTTGTGGGTGAATTGCAGCAGCTAACAAGAGAAGGTTAATACTGGTTTATATGCAAGAAGTATGTTCAGTAAATTTGTTCTATCACCATCTCCAACAAAAGATCATTCAGTTTTCTGCTTGCTTTTTTTTTTTTCTGGTTAATTCTGAATTCTTAGGTGTGCAATGATGGAAAATCGAGCCTGGTCTATATGAACAAAAAATCTCAGGTCTGTCAACAGGATTTCAAGATTTTCATCCTGAGATATCATTGCTTTCTGTAGTTCAATTGCTTATGCAAAGAGATGAAAGTAAACTTTTGTGGATCACTTGATAGGTTGTGACCAAGTTGAAGAGTAAATGTGCTGGTGGAGCTTTTTCTAAGAACAATAAATGTAAGCTCTCTCCTTACAGCATTATGGTAGTTCACAACCGGAGTTGTTTGTAAACTATGTGACGGAAGTGAGGCATGACTGTTCAATAAAGAGTTGAAACATAGATTTATACCTTGGGATAAAGACTTCTCAGGATTTTCTGGAGTTCAAGTGCAAAAACAAAAGCGATAAACAAAAAAGGGTGGAGATGGAATTCAGGAGCTTGTTGATTGAGCCAAGTGAGGGCTCACTGAGAGTGTTGGACATTAATAAGAACTTTTATTTGACTAACTTATTAAGTTTTGTTTCTTCATTTTTATGTTATTAATGTATAAAAATGTTTATGACTGTACTTGGTTTTTTCTGTTGATCATTTTTGAGTTATGATGTAAGCTACACTTGAAATGAGAACTTAAGCTCTTCAGGGAGAACGATGGAGTTTTATTTGTAAGGCCATGGGATGGAGGAATTTTAGCTCTTTAATTTTCTTGGGAAAGCATGTATCTTCCGACTGCATGATTCTGTTTCTAAGTGGATTTTGGTAAATGGTACATGTCTACATACATGTTCATTAGTTTTATCCGCACTTATTTTCATAATTATGACCAACATATATGTCCCTTTACTTTTGTTTCTTTGTCTTTTGGGTCCTCTTGATTTCTTCCACAGGTTAGTCATGATAGATATGTTACATGATAAATTCTTTGCTGGTGTGCTATTTTCTCTCTTTTTCGATTTAAAGAGATGGCATCTCATTTAGTAAGTCCACGCAATATATGCACATTTTATCCAAATTACCGTTGTTTCCTTATCACCCATCAGTTTATCTATACACCACAGCGCTTCTGTTCTTTAATTTCATTCATACGTATTGAAGAATACATTGATTTCCATGTTGGTAAATTGTTTTCCGTATATACATACTCCACTTCTTTAGAGAAATTGGGACAGTTTAAAGGCACAACTACTATTCACAAGATTAAATATTCGCCATAATTGGTTGAGAATAGAGCCGTCAATATGGACTTGGCCCGTCCAGCCCAACCCGTGATTTAGCAGGGTTGGGCTTGATTTTTTGGAGCCCATTTAAAAATGAAGCTTTTAAGCCCTGCTCGAGTAAGCCTGTGAGGTTTGACTGAGGCTGAACTGGGTTGGGCCAGCTTGTGAGCATTATAAAAATAATTATTTAGAATATATAAAATATAAAAAGTATATTGCCTCTAGCGATGGAAAGTCGAAACTAGATCTTTAGCCTCTAGCGATGGAAAGTCAAAACTGGATCTTTACTTAGAGGAACCAAAGCTTGATCTTGAGAAGTTTCAAGAGATGGATGTTGTCATATATTGGAAGGACCATTTTAGAAAATATCCCGATCTTTCAGTGATGCCGCGTGATGTACTTAGTATTTCTCTTACCAATATAGCATCAGAATCAACATTCAGCATTGGTGGGCGTGTTCTGACAAAGTACATAAGTTGCATCCGTCATGAAAATGTCCAAACACTTGTTACTACTCGAAATTGGCTGTACGACTTTTCTTAAACTCAAACTAGTAATATTTTTTATGTGAATTTGAATAATATTAGTTTTAAAATTTTATTATTCTTAATATTTAACTAATTAGTATTGCATACGATTGTAGATGTAGATGAAAGTGAAGATGTTAAGACAACCTTGTCAGTGGATTCAAATATGTTTGATGAAAATAATGTGTTGAATATCCCATAAGCGTCGTGGACGTTCTCTTGAATATTTTGTTCTGAGTTTTGACTTTTAGTGAATGAAATATAGTCTTGTCTTTTACTTTTTTAGTGTTTATTGTAATATATTGGAATAGTATAAAAAGTTATTATTTTGCGAAAGTTTTCCAATAAGATATTTTTTAACTTTTAAATATTTATCTTTTCTTAAGTTAGAACTTAAAGAAAAAATATATATTTTAAAAAATGATGGCCGGCCCGTGGGGCCCGTGGCCCATATAGGGCTAGGGTGAGCTGATCATTATAAGGCCCATCAAAATGGCGGGCTAGTTCAGCCCAGCCGTCTGTTGCTTAAGGCCACGTGGGCTGGGCCGGGTTAACCTAGCCCGACCCATATTAACAGCTCTATTGACAATTTGTCTTAATTTACCCGGCTATTCTAACTGTTAATTTTTTTTCCATAAAGCTATTTATTTCTTCCTAATTTATTTGGTTTCCTACTCTCCATTGTAACCTCATCTTTATAAGCTCCCGTCTGGCCATAAATTTTGACTTTATTCTTTCAAAAAAAAATATTTTTTGTTTATAAAATATGATCATGTTTTGGAAAAAAAAAAACATCAAAAATCTTCAAGTTTCCAAAAACTGGTTTATGGTATTTTTTGGGTGAAAATTTTTATTCCATTCACAAAACTTCAACTTTTCTTCAAATAAAATGCATGTCTAAACGTAACTTCTACTTTCAAAAATTATTTTTCAACACAACTTCAAAAATTATTTTTTCAAAAACCTAGCTAATGATTGTTTGGCCAAAAAAGAGAACAAAATAAATACAGGAAGAGAGCAACAATTAAACAAGATTTGGGAAGTCATTTGAAGGACAAGTAAGGAAAATTTTTGTTGAATGTGCTCCTACTACCAATATATTCTTCCCTATCATAAGTAAATGGCAACTTCGACATAGGCAAATGTTTTAAAGTTCCGAATCAAAATGTGATTTTTTTGGACTCAAACGACAAAAATAAGTAAAAAATAATTGACTATTATTTTATATATAGCATGGTTATTCACCGCGCTATACCTTAACGGTACGTTTGTCTGTTAAAGTATAGCGCAGTAAATAACCGCGCTATATTTGAACTCAAAATTGGCCGGAGGTATAGCGCATATATAGGAGACGCTATAGTATAACGCGTTCCTATATATGCGCTATACCTACTTAAAAAAGCGGGCCATCTCCTTCCCCGATCAGAAACCAGCAGCAACCCAACAAACCCCCAAATCGGCGGTCCCCATCCCCCTCCCCCCCCCAAATTTTTTAAGTAAAGCCCACCCGTTCCACAAAAAGTGTATCTTCTTTGTATTGTAGCAAGCTAACACCGGATCCAAGGCATTATTGTATAGTGGATCTCGTGCATTGCTCGTTTCGGCCCCCAAATCGTCAATTTTTCATATTTTAAAAGAAGTTTAAATCGAGGTATTCCGGCTTATTTTTTGGTAAAACTCATGTATATAAAATGCTTAGTAGTTGTTTTTTACTATGGTCTATATCTTTTTGTGATCGTTTTGTGATTTAATTAATTTGGTATTTCTTATCCTGATTAGATTATTTATGTGCTAAAAAATTAGTAATAGAGATAAATTATTATTTTATGAATAATTATTGCTATATGTGATTTAATGTTGTAAGTATATTAATATGTGACTTTGTTGTTGTTTAGTGCCCTTTAGTGTTATGTTGTGCCCAAAATGTAATGTAGTGCCCTTTAGCGTAGTAAAATTGATAATAAATTTTATCTTATGGTAATTGACTTTGTTCATGGCCATTTAGAGTAGTGTTACTTTAGTAGAAAAATATTGAAAACTAACATATGAAAAATTAATATAGAAACTAATATCTGTTATTGAAATTATAAAATACTAACATATGAAATGTTAACATATGAAATTATCTTTGTAGTTATTGAAATTAATCATTTAATTTATCTGTTAACCCCAAAAATATCTGGAAAAAAAATAGTTCAACCACAAACTCTCTAGAATTGTAGTCAACAAATGTAAGAAAATAACATAAAAAATAACAAATTAATTAAATGCATACTTATTAATTATATAAATATTTATTAATTATATCATGTATAGTTATGAAAATTAATTATTTGGTTCTATTATACCCAAAAATAGCTTAGCAAGAAACAAACATATAAAATAATAAACTAACACATAAAAAATATAATAAACTAACACATAAAATAATGTAATAAACTAACATATAAATAATAACATAGAAAATGTATTAACCTAAGTAATAATATTGAAAAAATATCGATTAAATATTAATATAAAAAGTATTGCAATATATTTAAAAATGTTAAACAATAAAATAGAAAAATACTTTAATTAATATTATTCAATTTATAAACATCGTCATGAAAATTTCCTTATGCATTCCGAACCTGCATCTAGTTTGAGTCCAAAAGAATCACATTGATTCCGGACTCGACGGACTCAATGTTTTACCCTTCTACCTCACTTAAATCATGAAACCCGCCGCCAAATTATATATCTACCCCTATGATGATGGTAAATTGTCCTTTTTGCTCTTCTGAAAGGAGTTGCTCAATCAATCATCCCACCCACATGCGTGCGGAAGCAGAAGAGACAATTGGATGAATCTGATGCCAATCGAATAATAAGAAAGAAAAAGGAAAGAAATAGAGTTGCTTTCTTTGGAAAATAAAAGTCAAATCCCTCAAAGCCACATCCTCACATCTGTCAACTCATCTCCCCGAACCAACCCGCACCACTTAGCAAAAGAGACAATACACAATTTTAATTCAGTAAACGTTAAGTATTACTCCCCTATTATACTACTATTATTCTTTTTATCATCATGTGTCAATAGATACTAACTTAATACTATTAATCAATCAGTTAATGCTAAAAATGGTCTCTTAACTACTTTTGAAGCGTTGTTCCACATGCACACATGATTATAGAGAATTTACCCTCAAGAGGCATTGAATTTGGAAAGTGCCTAATTTTTAAACTGTCTCATATCCTAGACTTTATTTAATGTGAAACTTACAGATAGAATATTGCGAGTAACGAAGTGGACAAAAGAAAATATTAATTCTTTTCTTTACGTGGTTATTACTATAACAAATTTTCCGGAAAATATAATACGTGCTCCAATCACACTTTGATAACTCAATAATTTCGGAATAAAACTACAATTAGTTTGATTATTGGTAGTAGCTAATTTGGACAAGTTTTCACAATTTATTCCACATTGGCAATGAAGTGGCAGGGCGAGTCTGAAGTGGCAGGGCGAGTCTGAGGGTTTTATAGTGTACAGGGGAGGGGGAGTGGGGAGTGGGGAGTGGACCTTTTCAGTTTAATTTTAGTTTTGGACTTTTAGTCAGTCGAGAGTCACATCTTCACCAGTAGCAGACCAGTCACAAACATTTCAGTCTTTTTAACTCGTCCGTGGGGCAGCGTTATCAATGCCCTGCCCACTCTGCCCATCCCTGCCCGCTCTCCCGAAATTCCTCTATCTCTACAACCCCAACTTTCCCTTTACCCTCTCGCGACATCTTCCTCTCTCTTCCTCTCCTTTCTTAAATTGAATACTTCACTATCCTCTGTTGTAAATTTATAAAAGGTTTGTATTTTAATTGTATTCTAGCTGTATATATCCGGTATATGTGTACACGCAACTAGTGATATGTTGCTTATGAATTGAATTAATTGGATCTACAATTGATGGTTGCAGATCGGTGAATTGATGTTTTGCTGTTGAAATTCACTTAAGGAAGCTAGGGTTTTTGTATATTTTGTGAGCGATCGACGGTTTTTTTTAGGGTTGAGGAAATTGGGGATTTTTAACTAGGGTTAGTGGAATTGGATGGTATAATTGATGGTTGAAGGGGAAGGAATAGGGGAAAATGCAAGGGGAATTTTATTATGCATGGGATTGGGAGGATACAGAGGGATTGTAAAAGGAGGAGTGGTGGTGGTGGTGGTCAGCACATGCCGGCGACGATTACAAGGAGGACTGTAGCCGCCGGTGATTCTCCTCTTGTTTCTACTGTTACTGCTGATTCCTTTTGCAAGGTATTACCTTGGTGGGTCTTTTCGATTTTGCCTTATTTTCTCTCTTTTGACGAAGTTCTGTAATAGTGATAGGTGATTTAAAATGTCCAGTAGTATTGATAAAGTGTTTTGCATCACAGTACCTGTTCCTACACTGATTTTAACTGCGCAAAGCGGATTTTTTTTTTTT
>MCJB01042469.1:216933-239433 GCA_002018475.1 Nicotiana obtusifolia
TTGGGGGGGGGGGGGGGTTGTATGTGATTTTTGTTCCAGTTGGAGTTTTCCCCCTTTTTTTGGCGGTTGTATCAGTTGAGCTTTAGAGTCTTGTTGCAGTGTTAAATAATAAATATGATCATTCAATTGCATTCCATTTCCAAATGATGATGTTGGGTGCTTCCAGCTTTGGTTTCTTTTGATTCTGGCAAGGAGAGGCCGATGGTGTTGGTTTCAACTGTGGGGAAAAATTTAAGAAATGTTTACTTTCTTTTCTGGAACTCATTTGTGTTTCTTCTACGAATATTTATCAATATGTTCCTGAAGACATTGGCACCAACTTTGATGTGATTTCTTTTTTCTGTTCTAGTTGATCATGAGAAAAGATGTGCATGGTTCTTCATCAAGAAAAGATGTGCATGGTCACATTGCCCTCCACATACTCCATGTATATGGACATGGTTACAGAACAAATGGGATCAAAATGAGCTTTGACTAAATATAATACTTGGTGAAATTTAAGATTTTAGCATATAAATCCTTAGGAAGCAATACAGGTAGCAGTTTTACTAATTAAATGCCCTCATGTTTCTAATTGACTGCCCTTGGAACCACTCTATATAGTCTCCTCTGAGTAGGTTCAGCAACAAACAACACAGTAACAACAATTACATCTCAGTCCCAAAAGTATCACTAGGTTCACATCCACACTTATACATCTTGTAAGCTTGATTGGAGGTTATGTATGGCTGTTGGCTGCTCTGTTAATGTGCTTGTTGGGTTGAGAGATGCTTTAATAAAGCAAGCAGTTAAATTGCAAGTGCACTTCAAACCAGTATTCTCCAAATTCTGCGTGTATGTTTTGATAGTGTTGGTTATACCTGATGACGTAGTCAATATCAGAGAGTACCTAGAAAACTATGGAAGCGTGTGTTACCATGAATGTGTGCACAAAGTCAGAACGATGAGGATAAAGGGTTTTCCGCTTTACCATGCCTCCAGCCCTATCAACATCTTTCCCTATTGCTTTCTAGTTCATTTATTTACTTATCTTTGTGTAGTTCGCTTTTGTTTCTATGCTTTTTGTACTTTGCTTATATTTTCGTCAATTAATTGTGTCATGTCTATTGTTTATTGGGTTTTCTTCGTGAAGTGAATGTTATCTTTCTATGCAGGACGGTCGCAAAATTAGTGTTGGAGATTGCGCGTTGTTTAAACCACCACATGATTCACCACCTTTCATTGGAATAATCCGTAGACTAACATTGAGTCAAGATAATAACTTGCAATTAGGTCTTAATTGGCTCTATCGTCCTGCTGAGCTGAAGCTTGGCAAAGGCATCCTGCTGGACACCACACCCAACGAAATCTTTTATTCCTTCCATAGGGATGAGATTCCAGCTGCATCATTACTCCATCCATGTAAAGTTGCATTCCTTCCTAAAGGGGCTGAACTTCCAACAGGAACATCCTCATTTGTCTGCAGGCGGGTTTATGACATTCAAAACAAGTGTTTATGGTGGTTAACTGATCAAGATTTTATTAACGTAAGTTATCATTTCATTCCTTCACAGCTCAGTATTCCTCTGCTAAACTACCGAAAGGTAAATTGTATTATTGATAAAATAGATAAATGGGGTTGAAATTTTGAAAGAAAAAGGGAGAGAGAGTCTGTCTTGTTCTTGGATTTTTTTTTTGGTCAAAGAAGGATTTTGGGACTCTTTGCGTGGCAGGTGTTTGAAGTGGTGAGAACAAGAGAATTGCAAATCTTTCAGGCCTAACTTTGTGCTTTACGCATAATGTTTCACTTATTGAATATTATTTTTCCTCTATAGGAGCTACAAGAAGAGGTAGATCAGCTGTTATACAAGACACGAGCAGAGATGCATGCAGCAGTGCAGCCTGGTGGTCGTTCTCCTAAACCAATGAATGGCCCTATGTCATCATCACAATTGAAACCTGGTTCTGATAATGTACAAAGTAGTGTAACTTCTTTTCCTCCACAAGTCAAGGGAAAGAAAAGGGAGCGGGGAGAACAGGGTTCTGAATCTATTAAGCGTGAACGTTCAGTTAAATCTGATGATAGTGAAAGCATCTTGAAATCTGAAATTTCTAAAATAACGGAAGAAGGAGGGCTTGTGGACAATGAAGGGGCTGCAAAACTTGTTCAGCTCATGCAACCAGATAGATTGGACAGGAAAATGGATTTGATTAGTCGTTCAATGCTTGCAAGTGTTGTAGCTGCGACTGACAAGTTTGACTGCCTTGACAGGTTTGTGCAGCTAAAGGGTTTGCCTGTGTTAGATGGGTGGCTTCAAGATGTTCGTAAAGGAAGGATTGTTGAATTTAGTAATATTAAGGAGGGTGATAAACCAGTTGAGGAATTTCTCTTGGTTTTGCTGCGTGCACTTGATAAGCTTCCTGTGAATCTTCAAGCACTACAGATGTGCAATATTGGTAGATCTGTTAATCACTTGCGCCAACATAAAAACATTGAGATCCAGAGAAAGGCACGGAGCTTAGTTGACACATGGAAAAAACGTGTAGAAGCTGAAATGAACATCATTGATGCTAAATCTGGTTCAAATCAATCTGCCACATGGCCCTCAAGATCACGGTTGCCCGAGGCTTCTCATAGCGGCAACAAAAATCCTGGTGGTTCTAGTGATGCAACTAAGAGCTTCGTTACACAGTTTTCTGCATCTAAAACGACCTCAATTAAGCCTACACCAGTGGAAACTAGCATAAAGTCTGAGTCCTTATCCCCAGGCTCCATAAAACTAGCATCATCTCCTTCATCTGGAAAAGTGGGTCAGCCAAGAGTTTCAGCTGTTGGTTACTGTGATGTTCATCTAGCAAAGGAAGATAAAAGCAGCAGTTCTAGCCAGTCTCACAATCACAGTCAATCCTTCTCAGGGAAAGAGGATGCGAGGAGTTCAACTGCAGTGTCAATGAGCAGCATCAAGATCTCTAATGGTAGTTCTCGGCACCGCAAATCAGTGAATGGTGGTCATGGGTCATCAGTATCTGGAAGTCAAAAAGAAAGTTATACAAACAGAAATTCTTCATTGCACAGAAACCCTACCACTGAGAAGTTGCCGCAGTCTGCATTGAGTGGTGAAAAAACAGTTCATGTGCCTGCTGTTGAGGGGAGTAGTCACAAATTGATAGTTAAGATTTCTAACAAGGGTCGCAGTCCTGCCCGGAGTGCTAGTGGAGGATCATATGAAGACCCTACCATCATGAGCAGCCGAGCTTCTTCTCCTGTGTTTTCAGAAAAGAATGATCAGCCTGATCGTAATTCTAAGGAGAAGACTGATGCATATCGATCAAATATTATTTTTGACGTGAATGGAGAATCATGGCAGAGCAATGTCTTGAAAGATGTTCTCACTGGATCTGACGAAGGTGATGGATCACCTGTTGCTATTCCGGAGGAAGAGAGAAGTAAAACTGTTGGTGAGGGCAGGAAATCAGCTGAAGTTGCAAAAGCTGCTTCTTCATCATCAGGAACGCAACTGAAGTCAGTGAAACTGCACGAAGCTTCTTTCAGCTCCATGAATGCATTGATTGAGAGCTGTGTAAAATATTCTGAAGCAAACACGTCCATGTCACTAAGTGATGCTGTTGGAATGAATCTGCTTGCCAGTGTGGCTACTGAAGAAATGTCCAAGTCAGAGAGGGTTTCACCTTCTATTTCTCCACAAGGAGAAAGTCCTTCAGGTGAAGAGACTGGCACAGGTGATGAGCTCAAGTCAAAGTCATCTCCTGTAGGTAGTTCTTCCGGTGACCTTATTGGGCAAAATGACGGTGATGGTAATGGTGGTAAAGAGAAACAGTTAATTGCTGCTAGTACTTCGTGGTCTGAGGGCAAACTACATGCTTACAGAAGTGCAGTGACGGAGTTTACCGGAGATAGAAGACCCACTTCATCTCCTTCTGAAGAAAAAACTACGGGAGAGTGCTTCAACTCTTCCTGCATTGGTTCGCAGACAGCTGGAGATTTGAGATCAGATGTTAATGAGAAGTTGGGTGAGATGGAAAAGTCTGCCGCTTCTCCTTGCAGTGTATCAGAAAAGACCAGTGATGGTGAAGAGAGCAAACAATTCCAGGAGGAAAAAGTGGTTTCCACTAAGACTTTTGACGGTGTTCTAGATGCTGAATTAGATGGACATGGTAGTTCAATAGTAGAATACAAAGTCACTAATACCCTTATAAGCATGGAAGACTTAAAACGACCAGTTGAAGTTTCCGCTTCTAAATTTGAAGGCGACCACAAAAATGAGGTGAGTAGGGTGTTAGGTGTTGCTAGTACAGAGCTGAAACCAGCTTCGATTGCGGCAAAATCTGAACCTACAGAGGGAAGTGACAAGGAAGAGCTGCAACCAACTGGTTTCAGTCGAGATTCCGTTGCACGCCAAGGTGGACAGCCTGATAAAATTGATGCAAAAAATGATAAGCAGGTAGAAAAGCTAAATTCTGATCAAGAAGCGGTTGATACTTCAGTTATTGAGGATAAAGCCATATTTGAATCTAATTTAGCTAGAAGAAATCTGATGAAGGATGAACCTAGTGTTGAAAATAACGATATTCCTGCACATGATCCCAGCGGCGGATTATTTACTAAAGAGGCACCTGGATTTTCTAATGCGGAAGTGGAGAAACTTGTGGAATCAAGAGAATTTAAATACTCTGGTGTAGAGGCAGATAGAACAAAGGACTGTGCATCCACCAAGGGGGAAACTTCTTCCAGCTCTGCTGCTGCCGCCCCAGATTCAGCTTCTAAGATGAGGTTCGACTTAAATGAAGGTTTCATTTCTGATGAGGGGAAATATGGGGAGCCAATCAACTCGAGAGGCCTTGGGTGTTTGTCAAATGTCCATATAATGAGCCCATTGTCAGTTGCTGTCTCTTCTGTTTCCAGTAGTCTTCCTGCTTCTGTTACGGTGGCTGCTGCTGCCAAAGGACCTTTTGTCCCGCCAGAAGATCTATTGAGAGTCAAAGGGGAGTTTGGATGGAAAGGATCAGCAGCCACAAGTGCTTTTCGTCCAGCTGAACCCAGAAAAGCACTTGACATGCATTCATGTTCCACGACCATCTCTCTTTCTGAAGCTTCTACTAGCAAGCATGGTCGGCCTCCATTAGATATTGATCTGAATGTAGCAGATGAAAGAACTTTTGATGACATAAATTCTCGGGATTCTGTTCTAGCGATAGAATCTGCAGTGGACCATATAACTGATCTTGTTGCATCAAAAAGTAAACACCCAGATTCTCCTGCTGTTCATAGTTCTGGGGGACTCAATCTTGATTTGAATAGAGTTGATGAACCTAATGATGTTGGGCAATGCTCCTTGAGTAGCAGTCATAGATTAGAGGGTGTAGTGTTACCCTCAAAATCGATTTCATCCGGTGGTTTACCAACTGTAGAAGTAAGGAGGGACTTTGATTTAAATAACGGGCCTGGTGTTGATGATTCAAGTGTGGAACAGCCGCTGTTCTATCAGAGTCATCAGGGGATCTTGCGTTCCCAATTTAATGCTTCTAGCCTCAGAATGAACAATCCAGAAATGGGAAACTTATCGTCTTGGTTTGCTCCTGGGAATAGTTACTCAACTATGACAATTCCATCAATTTTGTCTGATCGTGGGGAGCAGCCCCCATTTCCAATAACCCCACCTGGTGCCCCGCGAATGTTAGGTCCAGCTGCTGCTGGTTCCCCCTTCACTCCAGATGTTTTCAGGGGTTCAGTATTGTCATCTTCACCTGCTGTGCAATTTTCACCTTCGCCTTTCCAGTATCCTGTGTTCCCTTTTGGGACCACTTTCTCACTTCCTTCTGCAACATATGCAGTTGGATCAGCCTCTTATATTGATTCGTCCTCTGGTGGAAGGCTTTTTACTCCACCTGTGAATTCACAGTTACTGGGACATGTAGGTGCTGTATCATCTCAATATCCAAGGCCTTATGTGGTTGCAGTTCCTGACGTTAACAGCGATGGAGCCGGAGACCACAACAGAAAACGGAGCCGGCAAGGTCTGGATCTGAATGCAGGTCCTGGAGCTATGGACTTGGACGGGAAAGAAGAGTCAGCTCCGTTGGCATCAAGGCAACTTTCTGTTGCCGGCTCACAGGCACATGCAGACGAGCATGGGATGATGTATCCTGTAGCTGGGGGTCTACTGAAGAGGAAGGAACCTGAGGGAGGATGGGATAACGAGAGCTTCAGGTTCAAGCAATCATCATGGCAATAGGAATGCAAAATAACTGCGACCTTGGCGACCTTCAAGGTGATGCGAGTTTCATTTCTTGTGTTTATGATTGTCTTCTTTATGATTTAGACTGTAAGCACCTTTGTCTCTCATGTCGTATAAAGGCTGAGTGTGATTAGTTTCTAGGCTTGTGCTTAAATTGCACGTCACAAGCTGTGGTTGAGCTGCTTGTTTGTTTTTGTAAATTCCTTTGCCTTGTAATTCTTGCTCTCTTTTAAGAATCGTGTCCCTTCTGCCGGGCACGTATACATGCAAAGTATATGTAGGTTTTCAGCAGCACTTATTCTTTTCATTGTAGTTTGCATTGATTACAAGAAAATGAAGAATCCCAAAGTTTTGGAATCATTTGGGATCTTTGTCGTATTATCAAGTTACACTACTGGTGTTTGTACCTCCTGAATATCCAAACTCAGTATGCTGTTACTATACGGCTCATACATAAGAAAGGAAGGGCTGATTTTATAAGTGGAAAGAAATGTTTTGAAGTGTTGATTGAGCTGTTCCTCTGATTAAAATACATGCATACCTCTTAGTACCATATTTTGGTGTTGATGTTAGTTGGTGGTTTAAGCACGGTGAAGTATATTTGCTCGTCTTTGGTATGACGTCTTTTTTCTTTGCTCGTTGCAGTTATTGGAGGATGGACTCTGTTGGGCTCCTCAATGTGTCAGCTTCTAGTGTGCTCTCGAGGCTGTATATCCGATTGCATTTACTCTAACCACCATTTCTTTCGGTGTATGAGAATGGAAGGAGAACTTTGATGGGTTTATGAGCACTTTGGTCAGCCATTTTGTCTGGGTAGACGCAGATGAGTTTCCCCTTTGTAAATATTTTAACTGTGGAAGGCTTGAAATCTGCAATACCCAGTAACTGCGGATAAATTGTCTTATCCTTGACCAAGATATAGCCAGTGGAGGTTGGGTTTCTGGACCGAGTAAAATGGAATGCCTTTTATGTTCTTTGTTGCTGATCATCTTTCTTGGCAGCTGTGCCCTCTTTTTTTGTGCAATTACATAAATATAAAGAGGCTGACACCAAATTTTGGTTCTAGAGCGTCCATCGGCCATGCTTTTATTTGATGCAGTTGCATACCTTAAATTCACTTGGTTCCTAACTTTAGCTTTAGTCTGATTCACAGATAAGACTAGTTCAAGGTTATATTATCAATAGTGTTGCGAGAACCGTATTTTACCTTCTAGCCATTATTTGTGAACCAAATTATTCTTGAAAGCTAGGAAAAGAATACTTTGGTTTATATTGAGGATCCAAAGGGTGTAGAATTTGGAGCAAAGATTGGAGATAATGGTCTACAATACTGTTGTGTTTTCTGCCATCGTGTGGCTGCTGCTAGGGTTGTTCCTGTTTGATACGGCTTTGAAAGATTTCAGTTTGGTATTTTCAGTTCGGTTTCAAAAATGATATTTCATTCTAATACAAAGTCTCGTTCTTTGTTTAAAAAGTTCAGAAAAACATGAGACGCTATTTATTAGAAACCAAATATCATTAACTACCAAATTCACAATCAAAAACTCTTGCTATGGGTTAGCCATTCAACAAATTAAATCTAGGGTAACAAATTTCACTTATCATGTTTAAGGGTTCAATACCCACAGCTGATTTGACCGGAAAAGAAAAAAGTCTATTCAACAAAATGTTCTCCATTCTAAAATTGAGAACATATATACGTTAAAAAGGAAAATGTACTCCATCTATATCGCTTTGCTTACAGATCACAAGCCCATATCGTTCCTACACCAGAATTGGGTTTTACTAAGTTGAAGAATAATTTTTAATTTTCTCAAATTTCCAAGCTTGGTTTGTCTGAGCCCTTGGCATTGTAAATGAACTTGTCATATTTCATGTCCGTTGAGATCATGGAATAGAATTCCATGCAATGGAGGCTGAATGGTTTCTTTCATCTTGTATTACTTTGGCAAATACTAGTAAAGATATCAGATGTTAGTCCTTTCGGGTGCATCTGAAACTATATAGAAAAGATTAGCATGACCGCTGCTAGAAGAAAATGCACCAATAAAAAATGGTCCAAAGATGTAATGCACTCCCACAACTGCGCAAAGGTGCAGGTGTCCAACCGTGGCTGAGCTTGCTGCACTATCATCTTGATTGACTGCATTCTCGTCTACCTCTTTGGATTGTGCCCACAGTACTCCATAAAAACCTATTACTAAAGTATTATTGTAGCGCCAATGACACTACATCACAGAAAAATTGTTGTATTCACTGCAGCTTTAAAATAGTTTATAACATGTCGGATCAGGGAAGGGATTGAGACCCGGAATTCTACCCTCCAACATAAAATTTATATTATCACAAAGATATATATATCTACATATATATATATGCCCTCGTTTTATAAGATTCTCTCACCCTGTGGTCGACATTCCATTCCCCTTAGTCGTAGGTGCTCGTTCTATTTTGATTTGAATGTGCGGGGGCTCCCGAGGTACATATGGCCGGCCCTTCGGGTGTCTCGGTGATACAAACAAAGAAAAGACGATGGTTTTTAACATACCCTTGAACAAAAAGCCAATCCTTACCAAAGGAGGAAATAGAATAATCTACCTTATTTTTTCCTTCTCGTTGATTCCCCTCGACAATCAAGCTGCACTTCCTTCTAACAAGTGGCTAAGAGTTAGCAAGCAACCTTGGCCTCTTGGCAGGAGGTTTGCTGTCCCCCTCATTTCCGGTCCGGCCGCAGTACGACACTTGAACTCGAAGCTATGATCAGATCCGATTGGATCTGGTCCTATCCAACTCAACCCCGAAACTTAGAACGACCGGCCTGTTTGGACGGTAGAACGGGGAGAGGGGGAGTCGTGCCCATTCTCTATTCAGGCACGAGCAGTAACATAAAAAAAAAATGAAAAATCGAATACATGTACATGATGTAAAGACATATTCAAAAATACGTGATCCGATTTGATAGGCTGCTCGCAGAAAGGAAAGAGTTTACCAACCGCATTGCAGTTCATTCTTGTGTGTAGCGCGTGGGCCCATGTCTCCCCAACGATCACAGTACGACCGCTCATCTAATATAAAATCAATGAGTAGATCTCACCTCCCCTTCCCCATACCATAGCCGGGAGGGATAGTGTATCCACAGAAGAGAGAGTACGGGCCCTTGCCCAACATTTAGTTTAGACGCCGCTCGAATGCCTTTATGCTATAGGCTGCGTTAAGCATGCTTCTTTGACAGAAAACAAACTCTTTTTCCATGACAACAGTCGCGACTATAAAGGGCGGGGCGGTAAGCTCTCTATCAACAATAGGGGGATATTCATAGCAAAAAACTACTAGACTATATGGATTCCGACTGAACTTCAACTTCTACTTGGTTGATTAATTCAGGAGCAGTGCTGGAACATAATGTCGGATGATCTCCATTTCCATATGGTACTTGAAGTCAAACAGGAGCAAACCAGGTGCAATTCAATCCTTATTCCTAGCAATGATTCCCAAAAAAGCAAAACCTCACTAGACCGAGGCTCATTGCTATGGGGACTACACTATATAAGAGAATGACTAAGGTAATTGCCAATAGTTTCTATTGAAAGACAGGCTGGCTGTTTAAAAAGGGCGCCCTCCTAATCTCATTTTGATAGGAAGAGGTATTGATAATTAACCCAAGGAGGCTTACTACTCAGGTGATAGATCAGGTGAGCCAGCTATGATCACTAAACTCACCAAACCAGCAGCATATGAAAATTTGAATCATAGGTTTCTATATGCTTAAGAAAAATGGGATTTGCAGAGTAGGATATGAAAGTTTATTTATATACACTGGAAAACCCCTATAATCCATGGACGACCAGTGGAGTTCATAAAAGAAACCAAATAAAGGTCCGCGACAAAGTTGTCCCCTCTCTCCATATCTCTACTTACTGGCTGGGTGCAGATAACACTGTAATAATAACAAAGCCAGATAGAGATACTGTTCATTCAGAATTAGTTCAGATGGCGAGGACCCACGGAAAAATCCACCTTATTCATGCTCCGGACAGCAACTTGCCCGGTCAATATTATATATGCTAAACTTGGTGATCTATTTTCGTTTCCCCCTTAAGCGTATGTGATATAATCATTCTTATCTCAGAAGAGAAGTATGCATTGTCCCCACTTAAGTTATTAAGTATTCCCAAAGACGAGGCAATTTTTTTTATGTTGAAACTTTATGTCAGCCAGGGGATCCTGATCATAAATGGGTTGTTTTGTCCCGGTGAAAGGGACGCTCTCGTTTTAATCGCTCTGGCGCATATGTTGAATAGTTGTTTTATGCGTTCATCTATCTTTCATGAGGATTCGTGTGGTTTTCCCAGAGATCGCCGTGAGTTCTTTGCCAAATTAGGTGGAGTGGGGAATATTAGAACTATTTTCATCTTGAATCTAGTACCCTCACAAGGTACTATTCCTCATAAAAGAATTTTACGAAAGCTGGCACCCTTGGTGCGTGATAGCTACGTAATATCCTTAGTTTCATCCTTTTTAAAGATACTAGCGTATGACCAAAATGGAATTAATTTTTCTATTATGGAAGTAGGGATCCCACACGCTGGGTTAATCACTAAGGTCTTATATAATTTTATGTTGGATGATTTCGACTGGGGATTTAAACAGCTATACCTTAGTCTTTCTTATTATCGTTACTTGGCTGACTGTTACGTATTATTTTCATTGTTTAGCCTCCAAAGCGAGCAGCAGTGTGAAGAAGAAATGAATAGTTCCCTCTTAGAGTTAGATCTTAATGGGGATATCATAACTATTCTACCTGGTGGGGGTGCTTATGTGACTCGTGATGGGCGATTGATTATTCTAAGTCAAGATTGCAGTCTTCACATTGTCAAACAGTCAACATTCCTTCTTTAGATCAATTTGTAGTTAATATGTTTTATACAAAAAGGAACTCATGCAATGATAGGAAATCCTTTTTTTAGAGAGCCAATGCCTTAAGACAGACCCTAATAGCAGTTATCGCCTACTTCACTGAGTTGTGACTTTAAAAAGAAGATTTAGCTTGGTATATTCCATCAAGAGAAAGCCATATCTATATATAGAAAGCAAAATAGAAATTGTATGCAGGTGCTTACCCGATCACCCGTCAAAGAAATATCCTAAGGTCTTAAGTCTACAGCTCCGTATCTTGTGTCTCCTACATAGGGTAGAAAAAAATGCTTTGCATAAACATCTCAATGTCCAAGATAAAAGGAACAAGGGGAAGAATCGACGAGGCGAGTGTTCTCGAAGAGAAAATCGTGATGGAAAAAGCGCGAGGAGAATTCTAAACTCGAGATATGCAAAATAAAAAGTCTCCCTGGGAGATGATATTCTTTGTTTTAGGTCTTGATTGATTTTTCTATCGATTGAAGTTATTACGCTGGCTGATTAAATCTTTTCCTAATGCCTTTAGGGGCTGTGAAGAGAGCCCAGTTCCAGGCCCTCTTACAAAGAAAAAAATGGTACAAAAAGAGGGCTTGGGGGTATATATACTATACAAATTGATGATGGTTTATCATCATCAGAACAAAGATTAGTCTAGGTCGAGATGAATGGAAGATGTTTCTGGAACCAGTTTTTGATAGGGTCTATCTTAGCTCGAAAGAAAGAATAACCAAAGTTACACCCCCAAAGAATATGGATTCAAATCAGTTAGTATTTGACAAAGAACCTAACGGAATTTAACAAGCAGTAACCGGAATAAAAGTTTTCCAAAATGGTGTCAACCGGTAATAGAATGTAGCTAGATAACTTATGCCACAACATCCAAAATATGTGGGATGGATTTCATGGTACACTAACTTAACCTTCAAGGTTAGATAGTGCTACAGTGAGCATCAATCCACTATCTAGCTCAAAATTAGCCTCACGAACTACTAACACTATTATTCGCATAGCCCTTTTTTGGTGCTATTTCATCATAGGCTGTCAGAACTTGCTTCTTAGAGCTACGTGGGAAGAGAATTTATCTATTCAGCCCCTCGACTTCAATTACAAACTCTTACTTCTCGGTCTAACTTGGACTAATCCCTTAGCAGGCAAGAAATTCCTACTAACCAGACAGAAAGTAAGTTTCCACTCACTACCAAAGCGCTGTCGCACCTCTACTATTTTCGGCGTAACGAGGTTTTAGTCTTTACGAGGGCACCCCCTATCCAGATTCAATCCCAAGGGTCAATCAAGCCTTTGAAACTAGTGAAAATAGTCGTCACAGTCTGAGTTCCTGCTTTCAACGAGACTTTCTTAGCTTGTCAAACTTTCTCTCCTTCACCGGGAAAGTTATCCGGTAAGCAAGATCTTTGATTGATGTGCCTGAATAAGGTTGATCAATGGTAGCTGCTTGGAGATTTCTCTATACCTTAATTGAACTGCCCCACTCTTAGCTCGAGTTCTTGCTTAATAAGGCGTCCCTTGTTTGCTCTTGGATTGGACTAAGCGGCAATCCTTACTGTGGAAGTAGACCTTGTCATTCTTCTCCTTCAATGCTAGTGGATAAGTACACTAGGGCTGGAATGCTGTTTTATGATGTATGTGGATTACTTGGTCGATTACCTGATTGCACTAGTCTCATAGCCATCTCTTTGGCGTCATTCCTTTTTGTTAACACAAAAAATCTAACTCATTCTAAGGTAGAGCTCTTAGAGTCCTACTTAAAGTGAAAGGTAGTTCTTTAGTTAAAGCAAGGAGAGCAGAAACCGAGGGAAAAAAACCTATGTTCTTACGCGGGATGGGAATAAAGGCTACTAAGAGCGGAACTCACAACCTAAGTACTAAGTAACCTTAGAATGGGGATGCCAATATTATTCAGAAAATATCACTATCTAAAGTAACCTTGAGGGGGGGCTGCGTATAGTATTCTAAGATCTCAATAGAGAAAGAAACAGAGCTATAACCTCACTGCAGTGGATTGTAGACTTGCTTTGCTGCGGAAAGCTCAAGTGAAAACCTATTAGAATTGTGGGCCTCACCTGTCTACTACTCGACCTTAAGTAACTACAATTAGGAGGATCCATCCAATAGCTTAATGACTTGCTTGGGTCATCTAAGAGGTAAGGCCTCCTCCGATCGACCCTAACTTTCATTATTGAGCTAAAGGAGTTTCCTAGCCCTTCAAGTTTACACGCTGATCCCTCTATGATGGCATTCTTCTTCCTCTCCGACTTTACGATTTTATTCTAGCAAAAGCTAGTGATTAGCTGACAGTATCGTATCTCGGCTAAGGACCGACTCCACTACTTAAGATTATCGAATCTAATCTACCTTCTATGACCTAGCTTCTGGTATTTGAACTAGTTACGTCGATTGCTGAACTTGAATTTACTCTGACGCATTGGCCTTTCCCTATCTCTTAATTAATCGGAAGAGTCAGTGTCTATCCTGGATAGGAAGAAGTCAACTCTTTCCAAAGCAAGGGGCATCACTCTAATCACTTATGTAATTTTTTTATGTAATAACCCTCCTTTTGAATGCCTAGGTTGTAACCTTTATAGCAATGGTGCGTCAAAAAATATCTTTCGATTAGAAAAAGGGAAAGAAAGACCGACCACATAAAGGCAAAACAGACAAGAAAAGTGCCAGACTCCGTATGGAAAGACAGAAGCTGACAATTTGTAAAGTCAAGATCAGGGGGAACATCCGCCTGAGCGAGCTCAAAATGGGCATTTTCGGCCAGTTTGAGTTTAGGAGTTGGAGTTTAAGACTCGGCAAAGGCATCAACTTAGCTAGGAACTTAAGTAGAAGAGTAAACCCCTAAAGAGTAAGGTAAGGCCTAAAGCCTATCATTGACCGAATAGCGAACTTAGCTTCAAAGCTTGAAGTGAAGGCTTTACCTTTCCTTTAATCAAATCAATGCCAGAGAATACATCGGAAGCTAATTAGCGCGTAGGCAGCGCTGCGCCATCTTTTGTACCATTTAGAGAGAATTTGAGTTAAGAGACTAATCCAAAAAAAAGAAAGTGACCAATCTTTCTGTGGAGGCGGCGAAGGGATGGTAAGGCTTTGAAGCCAAGAAAGCAGCTATTAGAAAGAAGTTGAAGCTATAACAGCAGAAGGGGAGAAAAGAAATGACCTAGGAGGTATCCTATTTTGAACACAAATGGTATCAGACCTTAATTTCTTCTTTTGAATACTACTTATAGATAGTCTTTAGAAGAAGGGTTGGTTGCATACCTGCTATAAGGGGGGGTGCCCCACTGAATCTGTCTCCAACTAATTTTATTTTAGTTTCATTGAGGGCCAGAGATCCTTTTGATTATGTTTTATCTCAGTGAAAATCTATTTGCTAAATAAAAACGCATTTAATGCTTCAGCGGCGAGCTCCATGCGTGAGCAGCGACTAAGCAACATCCAATCTTTCTTAACACTTTGTACGCTTGAAGGCCCATCCTCTACGGAAGGGTACAGATATGAGGCCTTTGATCCAACTCTTTTTTACATAAAGAAATGAAAATCCAAAAACCGGGGAATCCATCGGTCGGATAACAATTTTTTTTAGTAGCACCCACGACAAAATGTCCGGAATATACATCTTTTTTTGGGATTGAGGCACGCGTGCTAGAAAAAACATCAACTTGGAAACCCCATACATAATATAATAAAGAAAAAGAATGAATATGCCAGCAGAGGACCCTTCTCGAAGTAAGTTTTTAAGGTTTTCCCTTAAGAGAAGTCTCGGATTAGGACTTGTTTCAATAGCCTTTCGAGGAGTTGAAACATCAGGCAGAATGGATACCGAGTTCGGGGGGCAGGTTATAGCTTTCGAGTGAGACAACTCATTAACGATTGGTGCAGGATTGACCACTCAGCTATCCATGTTACGTAAAAGACACATTTTGAAGTTTTTCCCTGCCTCATGAGGGCACACTTTGAGTCCCAAACTTTCTGTCTGAAGCAAATGCTAGAAGTCGAAGATGGTGGTTTAGAACATCCGAGAGGACACCTGATCCACGCTCTCTTCCCTCGTTAAAGAGGAATTTCAAATCTAAATCAATCATTTGATCAAACAAAAAAAGTACTTGGGCTTTAGAGGCAGCGGCTGGGAAAGCGAAGGGAATAGGAAGACCAGGAACGAAGTCACTCGACCAAAAGAAGGTCTTATTTGAGTTCAAAGCGAGGAGTCAGACAGAGACAGATTGCAATTGTAAAATCCAACTCTAAGAAGAAACTTTACTTTAAATAGGGGCAAAAGAAAAGCAAAGGAGAGAAAGAAAGGGGAGCTTAACATATATAAATCGGTTACACACTAAAGGAAAGATAGATTCGAGTTATCCTACCCGACTACACAAGATATTCTACATGTGGTTAACAAAAGAGTCACTTGGTTATTGACCTCAAGACAGAGACGAGCTGACTAGGATCATAAGGTTAAGATAGGGCTAGGCTTTCTCTCATGGACCTTTTTATATTATATTACGACATACGACCGTTCGCCTTTTCATCACTTTGGCCTGGAGCCAGTCTAAGGTGTAGGCTTGCTTCGCATAGGCTCGGGTCGGTGGTAACTAAATATAGAGAGAAGAAAATCCTTAGGTTGACCAAGGATAGGAAATCTACTCTATCTACTGATGAGGGAAAGGTTGTTGAGAAGGGGACATAGGATCAATTTGTTCTCCTTTCTAAACGATCCATTGCGTGTCACGTCGCCCTATCCATAGAGGAAGAAGGTGTATGCTTAAGTATAAAATCTTTCCTACCAATCGTATAGTCAAGCTTGAGTGCCTCACTTTTTTAATGATCTTGTCACTTCTCCTAATCTATAGCTTCAAGCTACTATTGATGCAGGAACAAACCACTATAAATAGGTATCTCTACGCGTAAGAATGAATATATGATTAATTCAAATACATTAACCCGGCAAGAGTTGACCATGCAGGGGAAATGACTAATGAGCGGGGTACCTTAGCTTATGCTAGGTTGAAACCTTCCTTTAATAAGTCCCCCACAAAGAAGCAAAAGAAGAAAGAAAAGAATTTCCTAGTTCTTTGACCCAATACTTGCTGAAATAGAATTGTTTGACGACTTGATCAAGATGTGCTTATGGTCAAAATTCTTCCACCATGGAAGATGTACTTTGATGGTGCTGCTCATCAAGATGGAGCTGGAGTCCTCTTTCTTACTTCTGAAGGAGAAGTGCTGCCGCACTCCTTCACCTTGTCGAAACATTGTTCCAATAATCTCGCAGAGTACGAAGCCCTCATACTTGACTTGAGATGGCTGTGGATTTGAAAGAGTTGCAACTCTTATGGAGATTTTAATTGGTGATCAATCAACTCCTTGGTAATTATTCAGTTAAAAAGCCTGACCTGAATTGATTCCATACTATAATTATGCAAACAAAAAGGCTTATTGGGTGGCTTGATGATGTGACCATAGAGCATGTCCCAAGAAAAAAAATAGACAAGCAGATGCCCTTGCAAGACGCTCAAGATCTATAGCTGCTTGGCTTGGTTGGAATGCTTGCCTTGGGGCAGAAAGGCCAGGCTTTGAAAATAGTTACCCTACCTTACGTCGAGCTAGAGTTTGCTTCCTTTCCCTAGCAGGGTCAGAGTTGACTTACATCTGTTCTCTAACTCGTCTTTCTTTTGCTCCATTCCCGAGCTCCTCGATCAATAGCTCCGGGAGAGGAGCTGAAAGCCACTTGACTGTAAGGAGAGGAGCCATGATCTTCTTCTATTTCCTTCAGTAGGAATAGACAAGTCTCACTCTTGCCCTTAATAGGAATCCAAAAGCAGAGATCAACCTACTTATCTAATGATATCGGCCTAACTCAGATAGTGGAACTCCCCTTCTTCCTTCTCGCCTTGGTAGCATCCTCCTTCTCATCTAAAGAGGCTTCCTTCCAAATCGAGCTTGGGCCCAGCCCACCGGCAGCCTTGAAAAAAGAATTCTTTCTCTCTCCCGGTCCGGTTCGTTGGAACCACTTCGTTCGGCGGATCACAAAACTATGTAAAATTGGACTATCACGCCCTCTATTCTAGCTTATTTTTTTGAAATACTCTACCTATTAGAAAACTTCAGAGTCTGGTTATAAACCAACTTTCTTCCCCTAGAATAAAGGGTAATAAAAATCTTTCTCCACCTGTTCGAGGAAGCAAAAACAAAAGCCCACTTTTACGCGAATTCCCCTTTTGAAGTTGTAGCTACTCGGTCAGCGAATTGTAACTGGAGCTTATGGAACTGCTTATTCACAATGCCTTATTTTAGGCAGGCAGCTTGCTTCTATGGCTCATGTATGAACAACAAAACTCATGCAGATAGACCTCGATGATTCCTGGGGGTCGGAGTATAAAACTCGTGATAGAAGGACAACTTCCCTTTCGCTGAACGGAATCAATAGAATTTCTTGGTGACCGGACACCACTGCTTAAGAGGGATTGCCAATAGAGGTATAAACTCCCATGGTAAGACTTCTCAATAGGTATGTTCCCCCTTATCTTTTTCAATGCTTTAGGGATCGGGCACAACAAGAAGGAGCTCCGTTTTTTTCCCTAGTGCATACTAAAGCAGAGTAGACTGATCGGACGACATGCGCATCGGAGAAATAGAATGGATTTCACATCGATAGAAAGAAAGTCCTTGTCTTTCTCTGTATCAGTAGTAGCATCAACCTCATTGCCCGATATGGCTTGATAGTGGTATAAGAATTTCCCTGTAGGTGGTCCGCTTACTGTGCTATTTCAATGCTTCGAGGTAGAAGATGTTGAAGGAACAAAGAGAACGAAGGTTCTTCAGCACATATTCATAGGATATGACACCGAACAAAAAGGATGGAGATGCTTCGACCTACCCGTAAAAGACATGTTTTGAAAATATGGGGATTGGGGCTATTGATCCGGAAAGACGATATGGAATTGCTATTGAGTCTTCGAGGCGCTGAAATCAAAGCCCTAAGATTGGTTTGATTCCTCCCATTGATACGGTCTTAGAGCCGGTAGATCAGATTGAATGAGGGATGGAAGGATATTCCAGTATTCGAATTATCAGCAGGGCTACATGACGGTGGAAGGAGAGGAGCTTCGAGTGACTTTTTTCTTTGCTCTTCGACAGCCCTAACAAGTCACTTGAAGCTCTGGCCTTTGCTTTGCCCCGTGCTGTCTTTCTCTAGTTGCCCCCACCCAATAGCCAATAGGCCGAAAAAGGTTGCAGTCAATTTCCCTTCCCGTTATCATCAAACAAAAGACTACCATATACGCCTTTTGTCGGCAAGCTACCCTCGCCTACCTCATCTATAGGCATTTCTATCCGCCCGCGTGCGAGATCAGATCGACTACTCTACTACGATCATTCCGAAGGTTTTTTTATTCAAAAGGACGGAGAATAAATAGCTTATTCATAATTTTATGGGCCCCGCACCGCTTCATTCAATTGCTCTTTCATAAAGAAAGGGAAGAAAATCTTTTTTTGATCAATCGCCTGAACCTGCATTTCTTTCTTTGCTAGGATGGGCGGCCCAATCACTAATAGATCTCTCAACGGGAGCCTCATTCTGTCTAGAGGAAATAGCTTTGGTGGATTCGGTTGATTAAGTCGTTGCGTCTGTCGATACCCACATGCTTGGAGTGCGGGTAACGACTCACCTGTTGATTGTGTCGTTGCATGCTTTTTGGTAGAGCCCCCACCTCCCAAGGCTACAGCCAGCACATGGAGCCTAGAAAGGTATAGGCACCAGTTCATTCAGTCAATGAAGCTGCAGTCGGTTCTGATGATTAAGCCGTTTTAAGTGGATGTTTAGTAGGTTCAGCGATAGATGTAGTCGATAGGGGTAGAGGTTCTGCAGATACTCGTCTAGCTCCTCATTTCCCCAACCTTCCCTGTAGGATCCCTGCTCCGCCAGTGCGACAACTGTCCAAATCATTTGACGCTTCTTCTCACTGAGCAGCCCCTCGACTTCCACTTCAGGTTCGGGGAGCTCCGATAGGGGGACTTGAGTCTCAGCAGAACCTTCCCTTTTCTTCTCTCTCCTTTCCCTCATCTCCCAGGCCTCAACTGAATTTGCTCCATTTTGCTTAGTTGGGGAGCGGAGGTACCCTCGAGCGGTGTATGGGCTGTGATATTTGTGGTAGCGGGGATAGAACTCGGAAGGCTGGCCAAGGTTGTGTTCTTCCGAGCGAACGAGGGCACTCGGTGACCGAGGGCTTGCGTGGAGGCGGCATTGCATCCACGAGCTTGGATGTCACTTCAACATTTCTCTGCTTTTTTGAGGCCCGAGTGAAGGCATATATGTTGAACAGATTCACAATAAACAAAGGCGATTGAAAAACATAAAAAAAGAAAAGGGGATTACTCGTGACGATGTCGGGCAAGGTGTCATAGAAAGATGTTTGGGGTAGTGCCTGTAAGTTCGAAGGCTTTTATCTTATTCGAGTGAGGATGTGAATAAGTAGAAAAGAAAATAATTAGGCTTTGAACTTACCTTCTATGGATGGAAGGGGTGACCAGGATAAGTGGTATGCAAAAAGCAATATGCTTTACATGTCTGCTTCCAGGACGTCACGCCCACGCGTCTCCTGACTGTAATGGTTGGGCTTGGCTCTACTTGCTGGTTGTGCTGTGTGAGCCCCCAGATGCCTCCAAGAAAGCGAAGGTTTTCGGGGTAATCGCCGCGCGCCCTTCCCATGCTCCGTGACAACGGTGGTACCCCGAAACAAAGGGGACAGTCTTCGTCGTGCGGGAGTATCCCGATCCGGATGCCACGAAAATTTAGGGAAGCCTTTTTCTTAAAAGACTTTTTGCGACCGATGAGAAAGCGGACGACTTTAGGGCTTAAAGGAACACCTTTTTGTTTCATATTGAGTCCTCAGAGGTGCGGCCCACTTGGTGTCGGATCAGCTTGACAGGTCACTCATAGTCTTTCGCGGAGTATCTTCTGTATTAGTGAAACCCTAGGAGTTATCGGTGGTTCGACGGTCTTTATTCCAAAGGTTTACTGAGGTGAAGCTTTTGACAGGTATTCTTTTGTTTATTTGTAGGTTTCTCTACTTCAGGCTCTTTCGAGGGCTTTTGTTTGAGGTGAGGTTCTATAGTTTGATGGTTACTTATGTTCTCCTCTCCTCTTCCCCGGTAGCTAGGAAAGATTTCTAAATATATTTCCTTCCTTCCGTTTAGGGGCACTCTAAAGGCTTTGCAACCTTCAGAGCTAGTTGACAACCGTCTAGTCAGTCCCTCTCGCTCTTTGATAGACATCTTTCGGTTCTCGGTTTCATTCGACAAACAAATTTAGGTCTTTATTCTGTGTCCTATCCTTTCTTGCAGATTCTCGGTTTCTGAAGGAGTAGCGGCCTGTGTCTCCAGCTCTGGGAGAACTTTACCTATATCTAACCTAGAGAGCTTTACTTTAAGATATCTCGGGTAGGCACTCTTCTTCGAAAAGAGGAGTTGCTTGCCTTACCACACCAACCACCTTAGCACTCGAAGTTCTAGCAATGGGCAGCTAGGCAAAGGAATATTATATAGCAATTTCATATTCATTAGACAAGAGATTGTGGATCTGTTCTTAGTGAGGACAATCGGATTGGGATGATCAGGTCGGTTGAGGGCAGCAGCACATCAATAGGTGGATTGCCATTCTTGTACTATTTGGGTAAAGGGAAGGAGTGCTCTTTCCCTCTCACTAGTACTTACTATAAGGGGTGGGGCAACCGGTTAAAACCAAATATCCAACAACCACTTTTCTTAATGGCTACCCGCTTTCGTGTGAACTGAACTCTTGGACTGGCTGAAAGGGAAAGGGGAAACTGTACAAGGTATTTTTCACTTGTTTACGGGACCAGTGTCAAAGGATAGGATTGTTGCACTCTCTTTCTTGAATGAATCGACATTTGTGGATGCTTGTTCATTCGGGATTCTTCTATATATATTTAGAACTACTGGATCAACTACTTCGGCTTTTAGCCTTTGGAACTTGTGGAACCCTAATGTCACTCGCCCATTCAAACTATTCTGTCCATCCCATCTAAAACCCTTGAAAGTGAATCCGGGGACAGAGACCTAGCCCTTGCTTTATTTAAACAGCTAAGATGAGGTCTAAGACCGTCTCTTCTTTTCCACATCCTCATTCCTCCTTCTTTTCGGATACTTAAGCTTCTAATGCTACGAAACCAGCTTTCCCAATCAATCAATTAAAATTAATGTGTAGGAACCTGGCCTCATCAAACTGAATGTCTACCCTTCCTGCATTTGAAGACAGACTAATGTTTAAGACCTCCTACTTTCATGGAGATCCTTTCTTCTCTGACCGCCGAAGATAACCCATATATGGATGAATAACCGTGAAGTTCGATAATCTTTTGAGGGAGGGGAGTCGACTGGCTGACAAGGAACTGACAGAAGGGGAAAAGAGGACTGAAACCATTCGACGGAGTTGGAAAGAACTTCGCTAATCATAATAAGGTTGGTCTCACCTTCGTCCGGGGACTCGAATGAGGTATTTTGTGCTTGCCTTATTGAGAGTCTCTTCCATTCTCTCTTCACCAGACAGATAGACAAATAGGCAATCCGATATATAGATTATGGCTTCCTCACTATCAGCAAGCTCCCACAGGCGATGAACTGCTTCCGACTTCTTCATTCGGTTTGTAGCCATACTGTATAGAGTGAAAAATTCCTTTTAATGGGAATAGCTATATTCAAGCAAGAATTACAGTGAAACGATCCTTTGACAATGGGCTCTGCCCAACACTGGGACTGACTTTATACTGAGAGAGGAAAATCAGCAAAAAAAGCTCTTTTTGAATTGGATATTGGATAAGCTAAGCTAGGTGTAGCCCGCTCTCTCTATGGTTTTGCTTGAACTTGTCAAGCCATGGTGCCTATGCGATTACTAAGGCAGGGTGCTATTGTACCAGTGGTGGAGTGGCTTGAATCAAATCATTTTTCTTGAGAGGGTGTAGCGATAACCAAAGTGGACTCTGCTAGAAAGTAAAGATGCTGTATAGGCAATTGGCCTTATAGTAGTGTATCGAACTAAAGGACATGAGCGACCCATAATCATTGATGAAGAGGAAAGCTTGGAAAGAGATCAAACATATTGAGGAGGAGCTTTCACAAAGGCCAATAGCCGATAGCTGATGTCACTAGCCTTAACTTCTTTATCTACTTGAAAGCTGATGGGAGTACGGCTTTATTCAAGGGAGTGTCCCATATGATATTATATTAGCAAAGAGCCCTTGATCCTAGATAAGTAAGCAGATATGCCTATGGTTGGAAAGATAGCGAGCGCTATTCTCAACTTAGTATCTCA
>MCJB01042469.1:244433-263709 GCA_002018475.1 Nicotiana obtusifolia
TTGTTTTTGCTTCCTCGAACGGGTGGAGAAAGATTTTTATTACCCTTTCTTCGAGGGGAAGGGAGTTGGTTTATAACCAGACTCTGAATTTTTCTACTAGGTAGAGTATTTCAAAAACATAAGATAGAATAGAGGGCGTGATAGTCCAATTCTACATAGTTCTGTGATCCGCCGAACGAAGTGGTTCCAACGAATCGGACCGAGAGAGAGAAAGAATTCTTTTTTCAAGGCTGCTGGTGGGCTGGGCCCAAGCTTGATTTGGAAGGAAGCCTTTTTAGATGAGGAGGAGGATTCTACCAAGGCGAGAAGGAAGAAGGGAGTTCCACTATCTGAGTTAGGCTGATATCATTAGATAGGTAGGCTGATCTCTACTTTTGGATTCCTATTAAGGGCAAGAGTGAGACTTGTCTATTCCTACTGAAGGAAATAGAAGAAGATCACGGCTCCTCTCCTTACAGTCAAGTGGCTTTCAGCTTCTCTCCTGGACCTATTGATCGAGGAGCTCGAGAATGGAGCAAAAGAAAGATGAGTTAGAGAACGGATGTAAGTCAATTCTGACCCTGCTATGGAAAGGAAGCGAACTCTTGCTCGACGTAAGGTAGAGTAACTATTTTCAAAGTCTGGCCTTTCTGCCCCAAGGCAAGCATTCCAACCAAGCCAAGCAGTTATAGATCTTGAGCGTCTTGCAAGGGCATCTGCTTGTCTATTTTTTTTCTTGGGACATGCTCTATGGTCACATCACCAAGCCAGCCAATAAGCCTTTTTGTTTGCGTAATTATGTTATGGAATCAATTCCGGTCAGGCTTTTTAACTGAATAATTACCAATGAGTTGATTGATCACCAATGTAAAATCTCCATAAGAGTTGCAACTCTTTCAAATCCACAACCATCTCAAGTCAAGTATGAGGGCTTGGTACTCTGCGAGATTATTGGAACAAGGTTTGGACAAGGTGAAGGAGTGCGGCAGCACTTCTCCTTCAGAAGTAAGAAAGAGGATTCCAGCTCCATCAATGTACATCTTCCATAGTGGATGAATTTCGACCACAAGCACATCTTCATCAAGTTGTCAAACAATTCCCATTCAGCAGGTATTGGGTCAAAGAACTAGGAAATTCTTTTCTTCCTTCTTTTGCTTTTTTGTGGGGGACTTATTAAAGGGAGGTATCAACCTGGCATAAGCTAAGGTACCCCGCTCATTAGTCACTTCCCCTGCATGGTCAACTCTTGCCGGGTTAATGTATTTGAATTAATCATATATTCATTCTTATGCGTAGGAATACCTATTTATAGTGGTTAGTTCCTGTATCAATAGTAGCTTGAAGTTATAGTTTAAGAGAAGTGACAAGATCATGAAAAAAGGGAGGCACTCAAGCTTGACTATACGATTGGTAGGAAAGATTTTAGACTTGAGCATACGCCTTCTTCCTCTATGGATAGGGCGATGTGGCACGCAATGGATCGGTTAGAAAGGAGAACAAATTGATCACATGTCCCCTTCTCAACAACCTTTCCCGCATCAATAGATAGAGTAGATTTCCTATCCTTGGTCAACCTAATGATTTTCTTCTCTCTATATTTAGTTACCACCGACCCAAGCCTATGCGAAGCAAGCCTACACCCTAGACTGGCTACAGGCCCAAGTGATGAAAAGGCGAATGGTCGTATATCTTAATATAATATAAAAAGGTCCATGAGATAAAGCCTAGCTCTATCTTAACCTTATGATCCTAGTCAGCTCGTCTCTGTCTTGAGGCCAATAACCAGTGACTCTTTTGTTAACCACATGTAGAATTTCTTGCGTAGTCGGGTAGGATAACTAGAATCTATCTTATATATATGTTGGATCATTTATTCTTTCCCTGTCTTGCTTTTTCTATAAGGATATAATTATGGGTTTGAAGGAGCCATTTGATTGTGATGTTTGCTTAGGTGAATTTTCAGACCATGACAAGCTCAAATTTGAGCTAGTTCTCAAGGTAAGATCAGCTTTTCTATTTTTGAAATTTGGTCTTTGGTCTTAGAAAGACAATTTCAAAGTTGTTTAGAAATAAATTCTGGAGGAATTTCTCTCAATCTTGATATGCCAATGACTAATAAAACTCCGATCATGTTTTGCAATAATATTTTTACAATTCCTTAGAGACAATGATTAGGTCAATTCTACCATTTTTGTTAATTCTTGCAATATAATTGTGGGGTTAGGTTTGTAGGAACTATGTACATGGTACATTAACTTGCATTGGTGTGGACCAAAGTGGTTAGGTGTACGAACTCATATTTCGATATTAGTTGCAAGAAGCGTGAGAACATAGGAAAATTTGAGTTTTTTTTAATTAGATATGAGTATCAATATTTCATAGTTCCTTGTGGCAAATGAAAATGACTAAGAGAATTTCAACTTTGAACATAGCCCGAACCTGCAGCCAAAATGTTAGCTCTGTGATCAGTACCCAAAATTGGCATCAGCCTGGTATCATGTCTTTTTTCCTAATGTCGTAAGATTTGATTTCTTTTGACGAAATGCTGTGGACAACTGGAAATAAGAAATCATGAAATCAAACCCTGATTCAAAGATTACATGTCTAATTACTTTGGATTTATTGGAAAAAGTCACAAAATTTATGGACTTCAAAGCTTGATGTGTGTCAAAGGCATCGTCCTTAAAGATATTTCAACGATAAAGTGCATTCCCCAATATTCAACTAGCTCTTCTAGTGTAAAACTAGGAGCAGAAACTAACAAAAATTTATTCTTGATAGAAAGTTCAGCAGAAGGAAGGAGAGTATTATTTTGTGTTCTTGGTATCTTTTACAAAAGAAAAAGATATACCTCACACTACTAGAAAACTGCCAAAAGCATCCAAGAATACCGACTGAAATCTGTCGGAAACAAAAGAAAACTGACCGATTCCCGACGGACTTCAATTCGTCAAAAGGTTGGTCACTAACGTGTAGCGACCGAAGTCGGTCGCAAATTCCAACTGATGGTGGTCGGAAAATTCAACCAAAAGTTGATCAAATTAACATATACAAGTTCTTGAAAAACTAAAAATACCGACCAAAATCGGTCGGTATTTTGGAATATAATTTTAATTACTTTTTAATTTAGCGACCGATATTGGTCGATATCATAATTCTATTCTTTTTTTTTAATTAATAAAAACGGTATCTTTCCGACCGAAATCCGTCGGTATTATTAAAATTTTAAAAACCAAATTCCAGTCGATTTCGTCGATAATTTTGAATCCTAGAGATTATTCATTGCAGATACCGACCGAAATCGCTCGGTAAAATTAAATTTCTGAAAATTTAATATTCACATTTCTAACCGACTTCGGTCAGTATGCATTCGATTTTCTAGGTAAAAATTTGGCAAAATATTGTCGTTTTACAGTTGCACCACCTGCCAAAACTAATAACAACCTATAATGGCAGCATTGCGTTGCTGCCATTTAACCAATAACAGCAATAACTATAAAAAAATAATTCATCATCAAAACTACATCAACAACATTTATAGAGTTGCAAAAATTCTAACAAATAAACTATTCACAATTTAAAAACTTCACATATAATGCAAACACCATTCAAGGAGTGTTTTGTACTGCATCATCTCCACTACTAGAAGCTTCATCGTCGGCACAGTTCGAAGAATCACGATGAGAAGGAGTAGCATCTTGAAAGCCTCACAGGACCGAAGAATCGGGAAAGCTCCACTAACAAGAAGATTGACCAGTTGACCTTGAAGGGTATTAAATTGTTGATTTCTCTTTTCTATCTGGCCTTGAAGGCTATTAAATTGATCATCTCTCTTTTCTTCTTTAGCCTTTGCCTTTTCATTGACAACTTTGTGATCTTCTTCTCCATAGCCGAGAGCGTCGACCTATTAAATGCCTTGCCCTGCGCGAAAGTCACTATACCTTGCAATCCAGCCTTGTAGCGCCAAAATGATCTCTCTGGAAGGCCGTATGCTATCCCCTTTTTAGGACCACCGATAACATCCAACCAAAGCTTTTGCACTTCTTCGTCTGAAATAGAAGGTGGGTCGCCCTACTTATTCGGTGGCTGACTCTGACGGTACTGTTCTAGAGTAGTCTTATAGCGCCCCTTTCTTTAGAAGATAGAAAGTTATTAACTCTATACTATTATAAACTTAAATTTTAATTTATGGTAGTTATGAAACTTACATAGATAGTCTCCGCCCAGTCCTCGATCTATCTACTTGGATTCGTAGGGTGCTTTCTTCTTCCAGATATGAGTCTCCATGAAGAACTCATTGTGAGTCAGATTCCTCCCATATTTTTTTTCCTGAAAATATGATAAAACCTGTTAACTAAATTGAAATAAATATAGTTTGATAAAAATAGATTTAGATGCTTTAAGGAATTACCAGTAGTCTCCTTGCTATCCCCATGTTCCTTGCACCCACACAGTGCCCACTACCTATTCACTCTTCTTCTCAAAATCCTCAGTGGCCCACTGCCTCAGTAGATCCTCCCATAAATGGGTAGAACCTATGAAGGCTTCTTGCTTTTCTTCCAAGCAGAACAGAAGGCATCGGCTAGTCTCTTACGACATTTGAACTCAAAATTTGTAAGAATTGTACTGTTATGTTGGTCCCATGCACGCTTAGTCTGTAAATGAAGTATGTAACGTTAGATGAAAATATTGTTAATATAACACTTAAATAGATAAGAATTATATTAAAACCTTAAGTTGGTTGAAAATTTGTTGTACGAGCTCCAGTGGAAAATCACTCCAAGTTGCATAGGGTGCATCATACAACCAGCCAATGGCTTCAGTGATTATTTTTGTTGTCTCATGACTAGGTATGAACCTGCAATATAACAATTATATTAAATAAACAAGATTTGCTGTTATAATTCAGGAAAAAAAAGAAGTAGTAAATAAATCTCACCCATTGCCTTCAAGCCTGATGATCATCCTATGATAACGATCATACCGCACTGCATTGGGATCATTATTCTCATGTGTATCTGAAGCGTGTGTAGAAAGGGAGGCATCTGACTCAGCGCTACTATCCCGAAGGCGAAGTTCTGAAATGCTAGGAGACGCCCTCCGTGAAGAGGGAGGCGGAGTCGCTGATGAAGATAGCTGTGATCTAGAACCCTGCTGCAATCCGGACCACTGTTGCAATTCGGATGGCTGTAATCTAGATGGATACAATCCAGTTAGTGGTGAAGCAAATAGAGCAGATGACTGACGTATCACCCTGCGACGGTTGACCCGGTGTAGCGATGTAACTATATGCATGATTATGTGGAGGAATCGTGGTATAGTCCTGTGATGGAGATTGATAAGAATACTGCTGTGAGGGCGAATGTGAGGTAGTCTGATGAGTATATGGTTGTGGTGGAAAAGATATATGCCTAGAAGATTGCTGACGGTCATCTGCAACGAAGGGATGCAAGTGTGGAGTGGAAGGAAGCGAGGGTGTAGCACTATCCTCATGATCAATACACCTCTTATCCTTCCTATACCTACCTCGACTCCAACCGGTCATCTGCATAAATTAACGAAAATGTTAGAGTTGAGAATATAAATCTATATAAGCTGAGAGCGCTTGAAAAACTTAACATGCTAGTCGTCTTCAAAATATCCTTCCTCGTCCGAAAATTCTTCCTCTTCACTTATCTTATTTTCATCAGCTGATTCTTCGTCCTCATTTTCTATGGTCGTTATTTCCTCCATATCAACTTCTTCTAATATTCATTGAGGATGCTCCAAGTCATTTTCTAACTGATCATCCACCATTTGGTTAACACTTGAGGTATTATTTTGGTAAGCAACATCTAGCACATTCTCAACTTCACTCTACCAATAGGCTTAGTTTTAATTGTAACCAACCAATCAGACTTGTCCCTCCGCAATGAATATGGAGCATAATACACTTGCCTAATATTTTCTGCAATTATAAAAGGATCATAGCGATCATAATTCCTCTTTTTGTTAACCTCAATTATGTTGTACTGCAAGTGTACATTTGTACCTCTTCTAGGTGTTGGGGCAAACCACTTGTATCGGAAAAGTATGATCTTCTTATTTGGCCAACATGAATATGTTAATTCTAGAATCTCTTTGATCACACCATAATAATCATTATCCCCATCCTGGTTGCCTTCACCACCTTTAACACACATCCCACTGTTATTGTTTTTTTTTAATAATTGGAGCATTACTCTGTGTGAAATTTATAACCATTCACAAAATACTTAGACATAGTTGTAATCGTAGGTGCAGGTTCCCAAGATATATCTTTCAAAAATTGATTAACACTATTGTTTGGATTATTGAACTGCATGTAGTGTTAAAAAATCACAAGTGAGCAAGTGTATTCACAAGTGACCAAGTATATATATTCACATGTGAGCAAGTATGTAAGCTGTACTTACAAACTCTTTAAATCATGACCAAATTAACTCACGAAGTAACTGAGCGAGACATTGAAAATTTTGTTAGTTGCATCAACCTAATTAAATTATAGTCCATGTAAATTAATAGTAAGTCACCACTTACTTAAGAAAGGGTTGAACTTTTGGGCAATTTAGCAATACATGCATTGAAGCTGATTTGTACTCCATACTACTTAGGCCTCTTTTGATCAATCTTTAGGACCTTGGCCTGGTTGATTGAATATGGACATTGGTGGATATAATGGATCATTCTCAATCATGGCATTTTGCCGATTGGGCCTATTTCTAGAATATGGCACATCACTCTTGAAGTAGTAAGAACAAAATAGGCAGTTTCCTTTGCAAGATAGGCTTCGCATATAGATCTTTCAATCCTATTTCTCTTTTTAAAAAAATTGTTTACACTTGCCAATTGTCCTGCACAGTGTCATATTAGACGATAACGTAAAAGAAAATTACAAGAATGAATCAAGGTTTGATCATTACCTCTCGAATAGATGCGCCCACCTGCATTGAACCGACCCCCAAGTCGTGCCTCGTGTACAAGGTGAAGATTATCCTTTCAATATGAAAACTCTTAAAATATGCTCTGTTTTGTTTAGTTATAGGTAACACCATATCCAGGGAATCTAACAGGTGCAGCCTCGGTAACTTTAGTGAAGTTCTGAACCCTCTCCCAAATTTCTTCATAGTATAAAATTGGAGGTGGAAAATCATGTTCAACTGTATTCTTTTTGAATGCATTCTTCATCCTTCTGAACTCATGATCAACTAGCAAGAACTTACGATGACAATCTAACCATGACTGCTTTTGGACATGTCTTAAAGTGAACGTTTTATCATTTTTCATGCAGTAAAGACAAGCTAACTTTCTAGCAGTCATCCACTCAGACAATATTCCATACCCAGAAAAATCATTAATGGTCCATATTAAATTAGCATGCAAGTTGAAATTTTGCTTAGTTGATATGTCATATGTCTCAAATCCATCATAACACAACTGTTTTAGCTCATCAATCAGAGGTTGCAAATATACATCAATTAAACTCTTTGGATTGCAGGGACCGAGGATAACACAATTTAAAAAAATATATGAACTAGTCATATACATTTCAGGCGGAAGATTATACGACATAAGAAGGACTGGCCAGTATGAATATGGTGTTATAGAAATAGAAAATGGTGTGAAACCATCATCACACAAACCCAACCGAACATTTCTTAGTTCACTAGCAAAATCCGGATACGTCCTATAAAAATGCTTCCAAGCTTCTCCATTTGAAGGATGACACATAACACCGGGCGGCCTTCTATTTTCATAGTGCCTCTATTAGTGCATAATCACTTTTAGTCACAATGTAGTTAACTTTAGTTATAATATAGTTAATTCACAATGTAGTTCAAAAACTCTATTTAGTCACATAAATCCTAAATAGACGAAAATCCTAAAAAATTGCATAAAATTATATTCCAAAAATTAAATCTAATAAGGTAGATTACTAACCTTGAAAGAGAATGGCAGTGGTGGCGGCAGGAGGAAAATGACAATGGTGGTGGCGGTGGACGGCGGCGGGCGGAGCAACAATAGTGGGGTTGGGGGCGAGGACGTGAGAGAGAAGAGGAGGGGCTTCAATTTTGGGGATGGTTGACTTGATTTTGGGTGGGATTTGGCCAAAAATCTGTGAGTAAAAAGAGATGGAAGAGAGAGGGGGAAAAGAAGAAAATGTGGAAGAAACCCGTCTGGGGTTGTCTAATTAACATATTACCGACCAACTTCTGTCAAAAATATCGGTCAGTAATATTAAAAAATATTTGACCGTTTGACCTCACAAATACCGACCGAATTCGGCTAGAAACTAAATTATTTAAAAGTTTAATAATAATAATTTTTTATTAAAAACTTATCAACATCTTACAAAAGTTATACTATACAAAATTTTTGTTCTTTGCATTTTGCACACTTAATATATGATTTCTTTTTTAATTTGTACTTTAATCAAAATTTTACACACTTAATATATGCTTTCTTTCTTAATTTGTACTTTAAGAAATTTTTTTTAATTAACTTGCACCCGATATCGGTCGATTTTGTGTTTAAACATTATAACAAAATAATATATAATTAAAATTATATATAGCACTACATCTTAAGTTTTACCATATATTAATATCAATGATACACTTATAATCTAGTTACTAAGACACTAAGTGTATCATAGCATGTTGGATACAACGACTATATCAATTATACTTGACCAATTACACATACTTGATCAATTACACTCGATCAATTATATATATAATGTTTATCATCCATGTGCTTTCGTATCAATTATACTTCATATTCCATATATGTGTAATAGATTATAATTGGGTGTATGATTTTATTGTGACAATTTAGACTTATACATATATATGACAAGCGTTGATATTTTATTCTCAACTGTTCATTACTTCGCTCGAATGCTTGATCGGTGAATAAATAAGAAAATAAATCTCAAAGTTTAAGCGAACATGTTGAACATTTTATTTACCATGTACCTGCATTATTAATTTTAAGTTTAAGTGACTAGATGCTCTGGTATAATCAGTGACTAGATGCTCCAATATGTGTACAATCGAACGAGTCTTGAATGTTTTTGTAACGATCCGACCGGTCGTTTTGAGCATTTGCACTTCGCTTGGTGATTTGAAGGCATGAGTAGCTCTGTATAATGTATTATAACTTGTGTGTATCATCGGTTTCGATTTTCGGGTGACTCAGAATTAGTTTGGACGGATGAATTTCATGTTTGAAGCTTTAAGTTGGAAGAGTTGACCAAGTTTGACTTTTTAATATTTGACCTCGGATCGGAGTTTTGAAGGTTCCGTTAGGTTCGAATGGTGATTTTGGACTTGGGCATATGTCGGATTTGCATTTGGATATTTCTAGAAGGTTTTGGCACTAATTGGCGAAAGTTGGAATTTGAAGGTTTGGAATGTTCATAAGTTTGACTGAGAGTTGACTTTAATGATATCAGGTTCGAATTATTGTTCCGAGAGTTGGAATAGGTTCTTTATGTCATTTTAGACTTGTGTGCAAAATTTGAGTTCATTCCGAGTTGATTTGATATGGTTCGGCACGAGTTTTAGAAGTTGAAAGTTCAAAAGTTCAAAAGTTCATTAAGTTCGATTTGAGGTGCGATTCGTGGTTTTGATATTGTTATGCATGATTTGAGGACTTGAGTAAGTCCGTGTTATGTTATGAGAATTGTTGGTATGTTCGGACGGGGTCCCGAGGGGCTCGAGTGAGTTTCAGATAGGTTTGGGTTGTGTTGCGCTCGTTATTTTGATGTTTCGACGTCGTTTCTTCATGCATAAATGGTATCACGTTAAGCAAATGAGCTCCAATTTCTATTTTTATTGAAGCATTAGATCTGTATCATAATTACAGAGCCATAGCAAAAAGAATCATCGAATTTGAATATTGTATGAGGAAGTTATGGTAACTTTACTAAGAATTGGGTTGCCAGATTTTTTCAGATTAATTACGAAATTGCCACTACATTCGTATTTAATCTGCACTATTTTCAATTATTGAAACTAACATATCTCCTTCATTATAAGATCAAATATAGTGATTCAAAAGCCTAATTGACTGGCATTTCACGAGGAATTCATTGGTGGCATCAAAAGTGAGTTTCGAGATCGTTTGGCATAAGAAACGAGGCAGAACAGCTGCGCAGAAGCATATCAATCGAGGGTTTGTTTATTTGGTCATATTTTGAGTTGGGGAGCTCGGATTTGAGTGATTTTTGAGGCGATTTTCACCACATGGATTGGGGTTAGTGTTTTTTTATTCGTTTTTTTTATTATATTTCATGAATCTATCTTCATTTTTGGCATTTGATTGATGATTTCAAAGAGAAATTGGGGGTTTTTGTCTAAAATTTCATAAAGCGAATTTTTGAGTTGTGAACATCGATTCGGAGTCGGATTTGAGTGAAATTAGTATGGTTGGACTCATAATTGAATGGGTTGTCAAATTTTATGAGTTTTGTCGGGTTTCGAGGTGCGAGCCCGGATTTGACTTTTTGGTTGTCTTTGAGTAAAAGTGTAAAGATTTGACCTTTATCATTTGGGATTGTTCCCTTAGGCATTAGTTGATTGTTTTGAGTTGCTTTTTACTAGTTTCGAGGCGTTTGGAGATGGATATGCGCAGGATGGCATTTCTAGAGTGTCGTTTGGCTTGCTCGGTATTTGTCTCGACTTGTTTGAGGTAAGTATCTTATTTAAACTTGGTTGAGGCACTAGTTTCCTGAATTATTTGTCATAGCTACGTGCTATAGGCGCGCGCATGCGTGGGGTTTGAATCCATGTGCTGACACCGGGGGTATTTATCCATGCTCGGGTTGCGTTTAGGCTATGATAAGCCTATAATTGACTGTTAAGCTTTAAGATATGATGTTTCTCATATTTGTAGCATTGTGTGAACTAATTGAGTCGTGTTTGAGGTGGCATAGAGGTTTAATCCCTAAATGAACTTGATAAATGCTATTCTGTGATGTAATTGCCGATTTGAGCTACGATAGCACACTCTGCACATACCTACACTTTAGCATGTCATTTATACCAGTCCAGGAGCATGAGATTTGTTATTCATTCATCACATACATGTATTCTTGTTTATTTTCTCCTGTGTGATATGATTGAACTAGATGCTTGTCACGACCCAAAATCCAGCTAGTCGTGATGGCACCTAACCCAACCCATTAGGTAAGCCAAATAGCAATAATCCAATTCAAATGCGAATTTATGAGAAAATAAATGATGAAATAGATGAACTTTTATACACTTCCCAATGACTGGTAGTACAAATCATGAGCTTATAAGATTTAGAGTTTACAAAGCTGGTATGAAACAAATACAACATCTATTTGAAAAATATACATGAACAAATTAATAATTCTAAAGCTACCAAGAACAACTGGAAGCTACGACCGAAACACAGGTATGTCTTCAATGCTAGCTCCCGCCGTACACAGCAATATCAACATCCAAAATCTGCACGCAAGGTGCAGGAGTATAGTATGAGTACAGCCATGTACTCAATAAGTAACAAACCTAACCTTAGGTTGAAAGTAGTGATGAGCTTAGACAAAGATCAGAGTCCAATATCAACAGCTAGGAACAACTCATAATAATATAACTAAAGCGGTACAAGTAACAACTCAAAGATGAAATGCTCAGTTCATTCACAGTTCCGGAAAATAGGCATACTTTACAAGTATTAAAAGTAAAACCCAAATCTTTCACTAAAATCACCAAAATATGAGTAAATATGAAAACTGTGATTTTTCTCAAAAACTTTCAACAACAGATAAAAGATATTTCAATCTCAGATTTCATGAGAAAAGTACATCGCAATGCCTACATGTCAATGTACATGTGAAGTCATGAATGTCACAATACTGTGTAGCACGAGAAAATGCATCTCTATGCCTGTATGTCAAGTATACATGTCAATGCAATACATCACAATGACGAACTCATGTACTCAATCTCTTAGAGTACTCAATCTTACTTTCTCGCACTCCCACTCATCATGCTCAATCCCGCAACACACTCAGTCACTCAACACTGTATGGTACCTATTGCACCGCGCAGCCCGATCCCATCAATAGTAATAAAGCTTATAAGGTCTGCTGTAGTGTGCAGCTCGATCCGCATATAGCCATAAGGCCTGTTGCGGCATGCAACCTGATCCACATATAGCCATAAGTCCTGTTGCAGCGTGCAACCCGATCCACATATAGCCAAAAGACCTGTTGCAGCGTGCAACCCGATCCACATATGAATCTTTAATGCTCGCTGCGGCGTGCAGTACAAACCCATCATGAATCAATAAACTTGCTGCGGCGTGCAGCCCGATCCCATCAGTACCACTCAAAATCCAGCCCTCAGGCCCCAACTCAACCATCAATCTCTCCAGTCTCTCGGGCTTACAAATCTCATGCCAATCAGCCCAAACAATGATAACATGATGTGACAACAAATGATAACAGAGACTGAGATATGACATGCAAATGAATGACTATGACTGAGTATGTACCTGTAAATTTTAAGCAAATAACTCAACAACATAAATGACCTCAGCGGGTCCCAACAGAATAGACATATAACCTAAAAATGGTTTTAACATGGATCACAACTCAATTACTCTATCACGTAGTAATTCCATGGATAAAGACAAGATCAGGTAACTACACAGTACCACAAAATCAACCGAATCATAACTCACACGGTGCATGCCCACACGACATTCACCTTGCAAGTACGTCACCTTAACACTAAGCACATAACATGTATATTCAAGGGTTCATACCCCCAGCATCAAGTTTAGAAGTGTTACTTACCTCGAACAAGCCGAATCCAATACCGAGCAAACCAAACGATACTCCAAAAATGCCATCCCACGCGTACTGACCTCCGTACGGCTCGAAACTAGCCAAAAGCAACTCAAGAACATCAAATAATGCCAAAGGAAACAAACCCAATTGATAAATGTCGAATCTTTAATCAAAATCCCAAAGTCAACCAAAAAGTCAAACCTGAGCCCGCACCTCAGAACCCGACAAAACTCACAAAATCTGACAACTCATTCGATTACGAGTTCAACCATACTACTTTCACTAAAATTCGACTCCGAGTCGATGCTCAAAACTCGAAAATTCACTTTATGAAATCTTAGACAAAAACTCACAATTTCTCTTTTGAAATCATCAACCAAATGCCCAAAAAAAAAAGGATAGATTAATGAAATATAATCAAAACTGAGTAGAGAACACTTACCCCAATCCATATGGTAAAAATCGGGCCCAAAATCGTCTTAATACAAGCTCCATAGCTCCAAATATGCAAAAATGGACGAAACCCCCGAAATAGAGTACATATAATTACTAAACGAATTAATGAATCGTGATCGCAGAAATACCATCGCAATTGCGAAGAAGAAAGATGCACTGCCTCAAAAATTACACTACTCGATCGCAACAACAGCCTCGCAAACGCGATACACAAGGCTCACAAAGCTACGCGATCACAGGAACAATTTCGCGAATGCGAAAAGGAAACCAACCGCCTGCCCAGCTCACCAATCACTACGCGAACGAGGCCTGCACTATGCGAACGCGTTATGTATCCAACACCAAGCTATGCAATCTCGTTAATCCAATCGCGACCGCGACTAAGAAATTGCCCAACTCCAATTTTCCTTCTACACGATCACATCTCCTATTTCGCGAACGCGAAGAACACTTGGTGCACTAGACATCAGCAGGGCCAGCAATGCAATTATGAAGAAAATGGTCCGAAAACAATCCGAATCACGCCCTAGCCCCTCGAGACCCCGTCCGAACATTCCAACAAGTCCCATAACATAACACAGACCTACTTGAGGCCTCAAATCATGCATAACAACATCAAAATCATGAATCGCGTCTCAAATCAAACTTAATGAACTTTTGAACTTTCAACTTCCAAAACTCGTGCTGAATCATATCAAATCAACTCAGAATGAACTCAAACTTTGCGCACAACTCCCAATTGACATAACGAAGCTATTCCAATTCCTGAAACCACAATCCGAATCCGATATTATCAAAGTCAACGCTCGGTCAAAACTATGGACATTCCAAACCTTCAAATTTTCAACTTTCGCCAATTAGTGCCGAAACCTTCTAGAAATATCCAAATGCAAACCCGGGCATACGCTCAAGTCCAAAATCACCATCCGGACCTAATGGAACCATCAAAATTCTGATCCGGGGTCAAATACTAAAAAGTCAAACTTGGTCAACTCTTCCAACTTAATGCTTCTTAATTGAGAATCATTCTTCCAAATCAATTCTGAATAACCTGAAAACCAAAACCGAAGATTCACTCAAGTTATAATACATTATATGATGCTGCTCAAGACTTCAAATAGCTGAACTAAATGTAAATGCTCAAAACGACCGGCTGGGTCGTTACATTCTCCCCTACTTAAACATACGTTCGTCCTTGAACGTGCTAATAGTCGTTCCAAAGCCGTCAAATTGCCTTGTAACCTTACCATGCACATACCCAGGGGTGATCCCATGTCACTCCTTCCATATAAACCTGACGACATAACATAACTGAGGATCCTTAATTCAACCTTAGGCCTTAAACCTTGGAACCCAATTTTCAACATCCGGAATTCTTTAAAAGACCAGAATCTCGCATCTACACACTGTATAAGTCTGAACAAGCTGTATCAAGGCATAAGTAAAGCCCAAGATGCAATCACATATTATACCACATAACTTAGATGCTCACAGCAATAACTTCCGACCACAGTAGCTGCTAAAAACAAACCCAATACCGGTAATAAATCTCATCTCAAATAAAATCTCGTTCTAAAATCTTCGTACGCTGCCGATGATGAAAGAAACATGCAGAAACTCATAACCACTTATCAGAGGAACAAGTCATGGAGTCCTCTTTCATCAGACAAGAACCAAAGCCAAATCCTAAGCTGACTTCCAATATTATCCCTCCATACATATTGTAATCAAATCTGATAGTACCCATTCTAGGTCCAACGACCCCATCTCATCAAATACAACCACTCTACTAACCTGCCACAACAATACAACCTTAAGCCACAAATCGTGCAATCCGTGCACCAACACGCAACAATTCAAATGCACCTAAAAATGAAAAATGACTCAAATGTGAGAACTGTCCCGTAAGCTCAACAAGCACCACCACGACCGCAATGCTACGAACCCGTCATACATAATAGAACCAAGACACCCGTATCTATAACTAAGGATCGTATCCCAACATAACTTCGTTGCAAAGCGTGAGCCCATCCAAAGACCAGTCCTATGAAATACCTCAAGCCACAATGATCAAAATCAACAACTACGCACAATTCTACATCAAGTACATGAAGTGCATGACCATAACCATGGAGAAGAAAATAACACAACATACCACAGCCCGGAAAGAACATAACCAAGGTGCAATCAACCATTCAACACCCCTATAACCATCTTGCTCAAATTCCGCTACAAGGCCCAAACAGAACCGTATCATGTGTGCATATAACCAATAAATCACAACCCCTCGTAGTATAAAAGAGTAACACATAGACAAATCCGAACACGAACAAGCTCTATTCTTAGCGAATGACACACCCTTCAGCAATAACGGTGCCAAATTAACAAATATGACCAGGTGTAGAACACACGTCCTCCTCGGGCCTACTAATGGGATCCCAAATCAACTCCGGTCATCCCCAAATGGATAAATAGCCCTCCATAAGTCCACAATGATCTAACCATAACACATACCACCATCTAGCTAACTTTGGCCACATCTTCATAGTCTGCAACCCCCAAACAATATGCTTCTGAGACCTCCTAGTCTCTGAATCCATAGAACACATGAATCACCATACCCGATCCCAACTTCACCACTCGAATGACTAATACATCTTTCATACATAATCATCCCCACAAGAAATACATCTGTAATTATTCCATGCCACATAGCAAAAATCTAAATATTAGTAGTCAATCAACCAAGCGCGTACCACAATACCAATGAAGGCTCCGTAAGTCAAAACTCAGTGCACCTTCTGAAATGCGCACCCTTCTCAATCAATACCTAATAGTGCCAACATCTGAAATCATCTGTGCTGCATAAACTTACAACCTTCCTTTGAAACTAAGTCGTACACTTACACATGCAAATCCCCATCTCACACCACGCGCCGCCTCTATTAGGCCATCACATGAAAACACGAGAACCTCATTATCAACTCCGAGTCACCAGCAACATACATACCCGATTAGTCAGAAATCTTCCATTTGATCATATCCAGGAGAAAATCATAACACGCAACATACTCCTCATGCCATTAGGAAATATCCATCTCAAACCGTGGTAGAAACCATCAAGAACTCTTCGAAATTGATTTGCACATAACCAAGCCATCAGAACCGAACCTCCCTAACTTGACCAAGCCACGCAAGTCACCAAATCTAAGAGTATTGCCACAAAACACCCGTAAAGACTTACACCATCATATGTACCCAAAGAACCGAGCATACCATTACCATACTGATCCAACCTACTACCAAGTTGTCCTATTTCCTCTGAGTTCCTTCTGAATTAACCTCAAAGTGACACTTCTCCTTGCCAGAACACTACGATCCTTACCCAAAGTTGACCACAAGAGATCCTAGCATAATACCACACCGCCCTAAGACCCATAAGCCACCATATTCCCTCTTAAGCACCCAAAAAATACTACAACTGAGACACCCACTCTGAAGAGACCTTCTGTGAATCTAAAGCCTTTTCCTTTACCTTCATGATACTGAAATGTAGAATCCATAATGATATATAGAAATACCGCAAGTCACGACACCATCCGATACAAATCTCAGATTTTAGCCATATATAAAAATTTCAATTGCTACATATAAATCTTGAATCCATTAGAACCTTCCCGAGAGTCATCTATTCTGCTCAAATCTCAATTACACCGCCCGAATGGGCCGAACGACCGGTGCCCCATTAGCATCATAACATGCAAAGAAGTAACCCCATCTTAATGCAACAGAGCAAATTCCTACTCCATGCGCATTACATCCTCTACGAATAATAACTCAATAATTCCATGATTCCCATATACCCATAAAGTATAATACACCATGAATCCAGAAATTCCCTATAAGTCATCCTCAAACCAACCTCTGCAAGATAACCGATCCACAAATAGGCCTCAGACCGAAACCAATACAACACGTAACCATGCAATTAAATCGTAGATAGCAGACTCTCCCACTAGGCTCAAAGCCATAGATAAGAAAACTCGATAACTCACAATACCCATACTTATTACTGCCATAATACCGCAGTGAAATTCAACTAAATTCTTCATAAGCTCATGTAACACAAACCATATAGTACCTCAAATCAGTTGCTAAGCTCGCATTCATCCTCGTAATAGTCAAGCCAACTTCCTCAAGCGATCCAAACTCAAGTTGCTACACATATAACTTGCCGGTAAAACTCTCCACAGAAACAACATAGGGATCACACAACCTCAAGACACCACGCAGGTGATAACCCTCTTGCTTAGCCTCAACCGGACATCTCCCTATACCCTTTCACAGTCACAACTACTACACAATCACCTAATCTTCCTGAAGCCAAACTCATCAACAAGACATGAAAATCTACTTCGTCCTACCATTGAAATAACATGAAAGAATCTTTCAAAACCCTCATAAATCTAGACCGTATGACATATCCACAGAAATTGAGCATCCAATAGTCCTTTCGCATCCCAAGCAAAATCTTCTTGTCATATCAAAACCATCTGAACACATCCCACAGTCACGACATAATCATCATTTAGCCATCCAACCACTCATTGAGCCGCAAACTCCACTCATAGGGACACTACCAGACATATAGGTCCAAAAGTACGTGCTCACACAATCGAAATCAGTATGCTCAAGCTGCAGTCAAAACCCCGACCTCAAGTCTTCCAAACTGGCCCATCATCAGCAAAAAGAAAACACATCTCGCACCTCATCCATGGAATCACAAGCTGTCGATGCACAGTTGATACCGAGTGCTCACGTACGCATACGAGTGAGTGGAAAGAATTCAAAGTGATACGCTCCAAGCTGTGTCGATGCCGCATGATAAAGAAAGAAAGATGGAAAATTTATCCTAAATTCCCTATAGCCTCTCGAAGCTAGGTATGGACGTCATCATACCGATCCGCAAGACTCTACTAGACACTTGCTCATGACTCGTAGAACCTATGAACCTAGAGCTCTGATACCAACTTGTCACGACCCAAAATCCAGCTAGTCGTGATGGCACCTAACCCAACCCGCTAGGTAAGTCAAATGTGAATTTATGAGAAAATAAATGATGAAATAGCTGAACTTTTATACACTTTCTAAGGACTGGTAGTACAAATCATGTGCTTCTAAGATTTCGAGTTTACAAGGCTGGTATAAAATAAATACATCATCTGTTTGAAAAATATACACGAACAGATTAATAATTCTAAAGCTACCAAGAACAAGTGGCAGGTACGTCTTCAATGCCAGCTCCCACCATACACAACAACATCAGTATCCAAAATCTGCATGTAAGGTGCAGAAATGTAGTATGAGTACAACCGACCCCATGTACTCAATAAGTAGCAAATCTAACCTTAGGTTGAAAGTAGTGACGATCTTGGACAAAGATCAGAGGCCAACACCAACAGTCAGGAATAACTCATAATATATAAATAAAGTAGTACAAGTAATAACTCAAAGAAGAAATGCTCAACTCGTCATAGTTCCGGAAAATAGGCATGCTTTACAAGTATAATAGTAAAACCCAAATCTTTCACCGAAATCACCAAAACATGAGTAAATCTGAAAACTGTGATTTTTCCCAAAAACTTTCAGCAGCAGATATAAAATATTTCAATCTCAGATTGCATGAGGAAAGTACATCTCTATGCCTACATGTCAATGTGCATGTGCAATCATGAATGTCACGATACCGTGTAGCATGAGGAAATGCAGCTCTATGCCCGTATGTCAAGTATACATGTCAATGCAATGCATCACAGTGATGAACTCATGTACTCACACTCTTAGAGTATTCAATCTCACTGTCTCGCACTCCCACTCATCAAGCTCAATCCCTCAGAATACTCAGTCACTCAGCACTGTATGGTACCTGCTGCGGCGCGCAGCCCGATCCTATCAATAGTAATAAAGCCTATAAAGCTTGCTGCGGCATGCAGCTTG
>MCJB01042469.1:264496-289297 GCA_002018475.1 Nicotiana obtusifolia
CCCCCAATTTCTCTTTTAAAATCATCAACCAAATGCCAAAAACGAGGATAGATTCATGAAATATAATCAAAACTGAGTAGAGAACACTTACCCCAATCCATATGGTGAAAATCACTCCAACAATCGTCTCAATCCGAGCTCCATATCTCCAAATACGCAAAAAAGGCCGAAACCCCTGAAAATAAAGTACTTACAATCACTGGAAAAATTATTTAATCGCGATTGCGAAAAAGAAAGATGCACTGCCCCAAAAATTATAGTATGCAATTGCAGCAACAGCCTCGCGAATGCGATACACAAGGCTCACAAAGCTACACGATCGTGGGAACAACTTCGCGAACGCGAAGAGGAAACAAGCCGCCTACCCAGCTCAGCCCAATCACTACGTGAACGTACAAACGCGTGTGGTATCCAACACCAAGCTACGCGATCGTATTAATCTAATCACAAACGCAATTAAGAAACTGCCCAGCTCCAGTTTTCCTTCTATGTGATCACATCTCCTATTTTGCCATCGCGAAGAACACTTGGTGCACTAGACATCAGCAGAGCCACCAGTGCAATTATGAAGAAAAATAGTACAAAAACAATCCGAATCACGCCCGATCCCCTTGGGAACTCGTCCGAACATTCCAACATGTCCCATTACATAACACAGACCTACTCAAGTCCTCAAATCAAGCATAACAATATCAAAATCACAAATCGTGCCTCAAATCGAATTTAATGAATTTTTGAACTTTCAACTTTCGAAACTCGAGCCGAATCATAATAAATCAACTTGGAATGAACTCAAATTTTGTGCACAAGCCTCAAATGACATAATGAAACTATTTCAATTCTAGGAACCATAATCCGAATCCAATATCATCAAAGTCAACTCTCGGTCAAACCTATGGACATTCCAAACCTTCAAATTTCCAACTTTCGCCAATTAGTGCCAAAACCTTCTAGAAATATCCAAATGCAAATCCGGGCATACGCCCTAGTGCAAAATTACCATCTGGACCTAATGGAAGCATCAAAATTCCAATTCAGGGTCAAATACTATAAAGTCAAACTTGTTCAACTCTTCCAACTTAAAGCTTCTTAATTGAGAATCATTCTTCCAAATCAATTCCGAATAACCTGAAAACCAAAACCGATGATTCACACAAGTCATAATACATCATACAATGCTGCTCAAGACTTCAAATAGCTGAACATAATGCAAATGCTCAAACTGACCGGCTGGGCGTTACAATGCTTGTGACCATGCCGGATAGATTGTGTTGTTATGCCCGTGACCATGCCGGACGAATTATGATATTGTGCTTGTGACCACGCCAAACGGATTGAGTTGTTATGCCTGTGACCATGCCGGGCGGATTATGATATTGTGCATGTGACCACAGTGGGCAGATTGATATTATTAGCACGTGAGTTGTGTGTGCGGATTTAGATATTGATATTGTAGCACGTGAGTTGTCCGTGCGGTTGATATTATTAGCAAATAAGTTCTCTATGCATCTTTTGATACAGATCCATCCCCGTAGAGTCATCCTCTCATGTTTCTCTCTTGATGGTGTACACGCAGATTGTGAGAAACCGACGGGTTTCTAGTTGATGCGAGCTCTGGGAGAGTTGGTTACTGTTATTGGATCAGGTTGCGCGCCGCAATGAACTGATATTTGGTTATTGCATTTCATCTTTACTTGAAATTTCCTCGACTGTTTACCTGATTTTACTTGCATATCTTCCTTATATGCTAGATTGTTAACTAACCAGAACACTTTAAAACAAAGATTTGTGAACATCAAAGTGGTTTTACTTGAGATTTCCTGCTTTGACCATGTATCGATTCTATACTTATTGAAATTATAAACTGCACAAGTGTTAGTGAGTATCATCTATAGTTCTTGCTTCTTATACCTCACCGAGGTTAGTTAGGATACTTATTGAGTAAATGGAGTCGGTTGTACTTATACTACACTTTTGCACCTTGTGTGCAGATCTTTGAGTTATTGCTGTTGTTTATGACAGGAGCAGGCATTGAAGATGTATTCGCGTTCCAGTTATGACTTTCACTTGTCCATGGTAGATTTAGATTTGAATACTGTTCACGTACAATCTAAACATATGGCAATTATTTCAGTTCTATTTTTGTAAAATTCTGAATCTTAAAAGCTCATGATTTGTACTACCAGTCCTTGGGGATTCTTTGTATAAGAGTTTAGTTATGTTATCATTATTTTCTCAGTAGATCTCATTTGAAATTGGATTTTTGTTAAATTGGCTTACCTAGCGGGTTGAGTTAGGTGCCATCACGACTAGTTGGATTTTGGGTCGTGACAGATTTATTCTCGATCACCTTATTAGTACTTTTCTAGGATACTCGATTCGTGGATCAATTGGAAATTCAATTATATTCGATTAACCTAGGATATATTTTTATCACTTTATTTAACCTAGAACAGGCATCATTCTTGATTTTAACTGGCAAGACACTTGGGCAAACTGACGGCTTTAGTAAATTAAATATTGAGTGTTAATATGGAGTGATCGAGTCTAAATATCAGCATCCAACACGCTATAACACATTTAAAAATAAAATGTATAGTGCTATAAGATGTAGTATTATATTAAAACTTATGTTGCAGCAATAACAACATATGCTCTGTCAAATCACACGATTGAGGAATATATATACATACACACACACACACACACACACACATACGCGCGCGCGCCTGTGTGTGTATATAAAATTTAGGATGTTAAATATATGTAGATTGTAAATAACAATAATTTATAAGTGTTTGACCATTTTTGACTACTAATATAACTTCATAATTATTTTAAAACTTTATTTTTGTTATGGAAAAAAAATAATTGACATTGGGAGGGAAAAAAAAATTAAGATTTCCGACCGATAGCAGTCGATATTCTTGAAATTTTTTAATTAAATTTTTTTGGGTAGATAATATGCAAGTCTGACAAGGTTTTGGTCAAAGATTGACCATTTTTCGACCAACATCGGTTGAAATTTTTAAATGTGTCAGATAAAGCAATATTTCGTTATCGTGGGACCACATTTTTTGACTGATGGTGGTTGGTATATTTATTTGAAATTTGCGACCAATTTACCTATTTTTCGACCGATTTCAATCGATTTTCTCTTCCGACCGATTTCGGTCGGTATCTGTGGATGGTTTTTGGCAGTTTTCTAGTAGTGTTAGGAGGTTACAATAGGCGTGCAATATCTAATGATCAAACAATTGCAAATATGGAATTATGACCATTATCTAAAATAAAGTCACACTTAATGTCAAGATAATAAAATAGGACAATGTATTTAGACATTTGTTTTAGTATAAGCATAAATCTGAATACTTCCTTTTGAGATACCATATTCACCATTTTTCTAATAATCCTCCACATATCTCAAAAGGAATAGAAGAAAAATATTTTGATGGACTCTTTACATCTGAGTACAATACGTCGAATCTGGTGCTCGTAGACTATGTGTCAGACCTAAATAAAATAAGATTAAATTTACAGAAAAATTGATAAAGTTTAAAACTTCTATGAGTTAAAAAACTTTTGTAAGCCCAAAGCCTTATCTATCACACTACACTCATACAATCTTTGTCGTTATTGCAGTTTTGCACTAATTGGTCATGCGTGCCCTTGGTATTCATGAGTTGCTCTAGAAATTTTTATCATAATTTCATAGGACCAGGCCCATTCCATACTCATATATGTCCAATCATCAAGTATATTCTGTAGACTAATACACCACCTATAAAGGATATGGATTTGATTAAGAGTTTTACTCAACCTCACTTCTTACAGTATTGTACTATATTCACACACCATAGGATGGAATATGATTTAATAGTGTATATTTGATAAAATAATGAATTTTTATTACCCATATAAACTTACTTCAAGGATTACCAATCATATATGTTGGTTACCATTATTGTTAATCTTGTCGAATTGACAAAAGTCTCATTCTCCTCGATATTTCAAGATTCAATCTCCTTTGTAAATGTTTAGTTGGAGGATCCGCCAAATCTACTTTTGACTTCACATAATCTATGGAAATAATTTCATCTCTTAGCATATGTTTTTCACATTATGTCTCAAACGAATGTGTCTATTTTTGCTATTGAAAGATTTATTTTTCGCTACAACTATTGATGTTTGGCAAACAATGAATGGAAGGTGTGGATTTTTATCCAATTAGAACACTCACTAAAACATTTCTCAACCACTCAGCCTCATTATCAGCTAATTCCAAGGCTACAAATTCAGATTGCATAGTTGATCTAGCAGTTACAGTCTATTTCACTAATTTTCATGTTATTGCACCCCACCAAATATGAACACATAGTTACTAGTTAATTTTATCTCATCCAAATCAAATATCCAGTTAGCATCATTGCATTCTTCTAATTTAATGAGAAATCTATTATATGTAATACCATAGTTCATGATACCTGTAAAATATTTCAAAAGTTTAGACAATGCATTCCAATTGTAACGACCCGACCGGTCGTTTTTTGTTTTTCTTTCTAGATCACCATTCCCCTAATTATACTCCCAGTATGTGCATTTACTATTTTATAACTTGTAGGGAGGGTTGGTTTGATTTTGGAAGGGTTGGGGTTGAAATCAGAACACTTAGTCCGTTAATAGTCAAATTTGACTTGAGTCAACATTTTGTATAAACGGCATCAGAACCGTGATTTGATGGTTCCAATAAGTTTGTATAATGATTTTAGACTTGGGCGAGTGTTCGGATCGGGTTTCGACACTTAATGCTGATAGTTGGCGGAGTAGGTATCACGTTCGCGGAGAAGGAATTGGGGGATGGGCAGTTCTCTTCGCGTTCACGCTCATATGGTAGCGAAGAAGGAAGGCCTGGGTAGAAACTTGATTAAAAACGGGACTTAAGCTCATTTTGTTCGTTTCTCCCAACTCTTGGCCGATTTTAGAGCTCTTTGGAGAGGGTTTTTCACCTATCATCTTGAGTTTCAGATTGCTTGGTACCGATTTGAGGCTCTTAGTTTAATTTGTGGACATGGAAGAGGACTTGGAAGCGAAATAAGTCTCTTCCCTAACTTTGTAAGAGGGAATTTATCCCCTTAGGTGTATTAATTGTTGTAAACTACTTGTTGTGGGGAGCTACATATGCACGAGGTGACGAGAGTCTATATACGTAACTATATTTATATTATGTCCGGGTAGACTTAGATTTACATCATGCCCTAATTATGCTATTTGTATTTATCCCGTGTATTTGATTTCCTTAATTATGACTAAGATCGAGGTTAGAATAAATATATTGATTTAGCCACTTACTTTGGAAAATTTTGAAATATTTGATGAACTATAGATCCGTGACTTCTCGACTCGCATGTACTTCTGCGAGCGAGGCAATTTCTCTACTATTATGGGATCGGACCGCTCGCCTCGATAGTATTGTAACACTATTCTTATGGGATCAGACCGTTCGCCTTGACAGACTCGTGCTTAATACTTGAGATTGGATTTGGTTTTGGTAACAGTTGAGTTAGAGCCCTCGAGGCCGGTTATGACATTTTAGTGATTTGATATAGATCCATATTGGAAATTTACTATTAATGTATTATCTGTTTCGTTGCTACTTATTGTACATCCTCCATATCTACTTTATGCATTTTATTACTATTTGACCACTAGTAAGTGTCTAAGTCGACCCTTCGTTACTACTTCTTCGAGGTTAGACTAGATACTTACTGGGTACGCGTTATTTTACGTACTCACACTACACTTCTGCACTGAATGTGCATGTACTAAGACAGGGACTTCCAGTGGTCACACGGGCGTGTAGCCACACTTCCACGGAGACTTAGTGGTGAGCTGCTTGCCTTGCTTTGATCTGCAGCATTGGAGTCTCCCCCTACCTTGTTCACTATTTTTGTCTATTTTACTTCTGACAGTGGTCATAACAATTTTGTATATTCCCTAGATTGCTCATGCACTCGTGGCACCGGGTAATGGGAGCTTCTAGTGTTTATGCATTGTTCTACTTATTATTACTATTACCGTGGTTTATGTATTATTCACACTTGATATTTTTGAGAAAGAAGTATGTACGGTTGCATGAGATTTTTTACTTTTATTCGGTGTATTTGAGGAGACTTCGATATTTAAAAGTTAAAAAAGAATAATTAAATTGGAGGTTCACTTGTGGGCTTGCCTAATGGCAACATTAGGTGCCATCGCGACCTATTATAAGGTTTAGGTCGTGACAATTTGGTATTAGAGCTTTAGGTTCACATATGTCTCACGAGTCATGAGCAGGCCTAGTAGAGTCTTGTAAATCAGTGCAGAGATGTCCGTACTTATCTTTGAGAGGATGTAGGGTGTTAGGAAACATCTCATTCTTCATCTCATATCATGCAGTTGATATTGTGCTAAGTATCTTTCTATTATTCTCTCACAGATGGTGAGAACGCACGCGACATATGTACTCGGCAGTAGAGGAGTTGCTCCTCCCATTTTTAATAACCGAGGCAACGACCGGAGGAGGACTCCAGCTCCTATTAGAGGATGAGGGCGTCCTAGAGTCGCTCCCTTTTTACCACTACTGGATCCAGTGGATGATCATATTATTGAGGAGTAGGATGAGGTGCCGCAGCTGAACCGGCCCCAACAAAATTTATGACTGCATTGGGATTTCAAGAGGTCATTATCACGCCCTGAACCTGGGCCTGGACATAACACGGCACCCGGTGCTTGACTATATGTGACCGAGCGTAACAATTGGCTAACTAAATTAACATGTGATATCATAACAAACTGAATGCGAAAGATAAACTAACACAAGCTGATATGCTGAAAGTCCGAATGATATAAATGAAGTGTGGAAAAAATAATATAAGTCTGAAACATATATGTAGCAACATTGCTTAACATGAAAGGCATGTGATTCTATCTAACTATTACTCTAGTCTATGAAGTCTCTAATGAAGTACTAAAAACATTGACTATCTAAAAATACTGAAGACTATAAGGTAATTATAATTCCCCGAAAGAACTGGGGATCACCAAATAGCTGATACGGGAATCCTAGCGCTCTGAATTGTCAACCTGTAAATCATTACCTGCATTGTGAGATGCAGGCCCCGGGCAAAGGGACGTCCGTACATTTGAATTGCACTGGTATGTAAAGCAACTGAAAGAAAGAACTGTAAATGTTGGTACTGAAACTAAGCTGATAACTGAGAACTGATAACAGAAAATTACAATGGTAACTAATAACTGATAACAGAAATGATAATTGATAACTGATAACTACTGAAATTGAAACATGAACTGATAACTGATAACTGATAACTGATAACTGAACTGAACAAAGGAAGTAAGGATATGAATACTCCCTCTTCTGAATGATGAACCACCTGTTTATCTAAATAAACTACGGCCTCAAGCCCAATATATATGTGCACAAGCTACGGCCTCAGGTCCAAGTATACGTATACATAACTACGGCCTTAGGCCCAAACATGCATAAAGCATAAACTACGTTCTCAGGCCAAAATATGCACAAAGCATATAAACTACGCCCTCAGGCCCAAATACAAGTGTTCAACATTCAGGGATTTAAATTCAGGAACTGAGAATTAGATTGCAATATGTGATGCTGAAGTACTGAATTATATTAAGTTACCTGATACTTGAATACTGAATAGGACTAGACTGAGACATTATTCTTGAACTGATTATGAACACCAGAACTTTAACTGTTTATGACATGCTAAGTAATCTAGACTGAGACTCATGGGCATCAAACCCAAGTCTATATTGATTACGCACTGAGCTCACAACGTTCAAAATGAAAGTCATGAACGAGTTACGAAGCTAGAGAATAGAAGTTCTGAAACTATTCAAGGAACTAGGCTTAACTATATATTTCTAAGCAATTAGTAAAGTCGTAAAAGAAACGTAGTGTAGGGATAATTATTAGCATTCCCAAACATAGAGAGTTAGCCTCACATACCTTAACGCTGGCCCTTTTAAGCGTATCACAATGTTCGTCGCCTCTTTCAACGATAATCTTTGTCAATATCTATCAAGAGGAACCAATATTAGCACTAATGCTCATATTTTAGTCACTTAGGCATTTTGTCAATCACCTTATAGCGTAAAGCCTCAAAGCCCTAATTAATGGTGTTTTCTTCACCCAATTCTCAGTCTACTACTTCTAGGTGGTTCTACAATCCCAAATAGATATAACTAATACCATTTATCATCACTCACGTGATTATAACAATCTTAAGTCAACAACTCAAAACCCTAGCATAGTTCATATGATTTTCTTTATCAAACCCATCTACTATTCTCTCAAAACTCATCAATTCATAGTTATAAATGTAGGGAGTAACATTACCTTTTTAAAGTTCACTCCTCTTGAATTCGAGTTCTAGGGTTTTGTTTCTCAACAATGGTGTCTCGGTCGAATATCCAATGATTTGAAGAATTTACCCATGTTAATAAGGTGTTGGAGAATTGAAATAAACTTAGAATCATCTTTAGAACTTACCTTGGATGATGGAGGGACCTTGGGAAGTTGGGTTCTTGAGAGCTCCCCTTTCTAAAGCAAATGTTTGTGTTTAGGGTTGTAGGGAACGAGGTAGGGTTTAAATAAGTGTGCCCGTCCAAAATATTGAGGAGGAAATAAAAGTAGCTTAGATAAACATTGTCGGCGCAGGGGCGCCAAAACTACAGTGCCTTGCACTGTCAGGGGCACTGACTTTAATGCCCTAGACAGTACCCTAGACAGTGCCTTGCACTATCAGGGGCACTAAGGTTAATGCCCTGGACAGTACCTTGCACTGTTAGGGGCATGAGGTTAATGCCCTGGACAGTGCCTTGTACTGTCTACGACCTTGAGTTTTTATGGCCTTGCATTGTCTATGGCCGTGAGTTTTCATGGCCTTGCACTGTCTACGGCCATGAGTTTTCATGTCCTTGCACTTTCTAAGGCTATAAGACGAACCTCCCATAAATTTAGTTGATTCTATCAAATTTTGTACACCTCACTCTCGGTCTTGATTTCAAAATAACTGATCCACCCATACTCACCCCGATAGGACTTCACATGTTACAAGGTCACATTAATACTCATTTAATGCATCCACAACTAATTCATATTTACGGATTATCTCCCCCTTGGGATCATTCATCCTTGAATGATTGTCCTTATTGTAACTACAACTATCTCTGGACCTTAACAGGACGGATGGACACCTGTGAAAGCTGAATCGTCATGAACACATGCGTACTAAACTGAATGAACACATGATTACTGAATTGTTGAAATAATAAACTGAATAGGTACGGAACTGGATGGCTACTGAACTGATCGAATACTGAGCTGACTGAATACTAAAGGACATGGAGATTATAGTATAAGGTCTGAATGAGAAGGTTAGTTATCATCAACATTTCTCCAAAACATCTCCCAGCTAACAAAGCATAACACAAGCCTCACAAGGCATCATAATACTCATAACATGAAACATATACGTGAATAATGGTCTGTGATGGATACGTGAATGCTAAACTAACATGGATATATGAATATTGAAATGGAACGAATATTTGAGTACTAAACTGACATGAATATCTGAGCATTGAACTAACATCGATATCTGAGTACTAAGTTGGCGTGAATATCTGAGTACTGGATTGACATGAGTATCTAAATGCTTGAAACTTGAATGTTATAACACGACACGTGAAGTACTGGATGTACAGCCACCAATTCTGGAAAAAACTCTAACTCATAAGCTACTTGCTCGATCCCTCACAGGATCTTATATGGACCCATGTATCTGGGATTGAGCTTTCCTTTCTTCCCAAATCTTATAACACCTTTCATGGGCAAAACTTTCAGAAACACCCAATCATCAACTTGAAACTCTAAGTCTCTAAGCTGCACATCTAAATAGGACTTTTAGCGACTTTGAGCTGTCTTCAAATGCTCTTGAATCAACTTAACTTTCTCCATAGCGTGATAGACTAAATATAGTCCTAACAACTCTGCCTCGCCAACTTTGAACAAACCAATTTTCGATCTACACCTTCGCCCATACAGAGCTTCGTGCGGTGCCATTTTGATACTACAATGGTAGTTGTTATTATTAGCAAAGTCAATGAGAGGTATGTGATCATCCCAAATACCTTTAAAATCAAGGACATATCCTCAAGTTTCTAAATAGTGCGCTCTTCCTAGCCATCTATCTGAAGATGAAAAACTGTGCTGAGGTTTACTTTTGTGCCTAATCCTTTCTAAAAGGACTTCTAAAAGTTTGTTGTAAATTGAGCACCACAATCTGAAATGATGGACAATGGAGTCCTGTGCAATTAGACAATCTCATGAATGTACAACTTAGCATAATCTTCTGCTGAATCTGTGGTCTTTACTGGCAAGAAGTGCACTAACTTGGTAAGTCAATCTACAGTCACCCAATCAAATCATGCTTTTAAAATGAGCGAGATAATCCTATTATAAACTCCATATTTACTATCTCCCCTGTAGAATATATGTATTCTGAGATAAACACTTGATTTTCTGCTGCTCGACTTTCACTTGCTGACAATTCAGATACTTGGCCACAAGTTCTGCGACATTCTTTTTCATGTCGTTCCACCAATAAATCTCCTAGATCATGATACATCTCTGGGAAACCTGGGTAGATATAACACCTAGAATTATGGTCTTCTAACATGATCCTCCTTCTCTAAGTCCATCTATGTCTGGACACACAATCCGATTTGGTACCTCAAAGTACCATCATCTCCCCTTTTTTTTCAAAAGCCATCGTCTTATGCTTGTGAATCCCCTCTTTCAACTATAACAAATAGGGATCATCAAACTTTTTCTCCTTCACTTCAACTACTAAGGAGGAACAAGTCCTGTTCTGGACGACAACTCCATTATCTTCGGATTCTGAAAGTCGAACTCCTAGCTTGACTAAGCGGTGAACGTCTTTCGACAGAGTTCTCTTGTCTGCCTCAATCATGAGCTATACTTCCCATACTTGATTATATTCTTAATGTAATTCTTGAAAGCACTTATAGTATTGATGCGAGCTAAGTCTTTAACTAGTACACCGAAGATTTAAGTCTCATGATCATTCTACTTGGTGTTTCTTACACACGCTAGGAACATTCCTTGTCGCAATTATACCATTTTTCATATCCCATGCTAACTCTTTGGGTTTCAGATCTCCAACTAGACTAACTTATGATTTTCACAACTCCCCCTTAGACCAAAGGTTAAGGTCTTGTACTTGTGGATCCTTTTCTTTTGGGATCCCAACAACTTTTCTTATTTTCTGCAATTCTTTGCACTTTACGTCAATGACGAGTCATCTTCCGACTTACTCTGAGCAATCTTTCTTACTAGGAAAAACTACATTACTTACATAAACAGAAAGCTAATGTATTCACAACTATCATACACAATCTTAATGATTTAACTCAGATCACACTGTCAATCTTAGGGAAACCCCCTTTTTGATAACTCTTAAAGGATATTCTTCTGTAGTTTGCTCTCTTACTGCTAGCTAATTTTTTTCCTACTGTCACTGTACTTTGGGTTTAACTTAAACTCTTCGGGTCCTAACACGCGTTCGGTGTTTCAAACTGTCATGCACTCACTAGAGTTAACCTGGCTAGGTGAATCAAATCTTACCTCTACTAGCTCTACTGAAATTGCTAATTCACTGTATCTACTCAAAACTTACTTACTATTCTTTTACTAACCACCTGTTAGAACCATGGTTTCTTGTTCTTATTTGAATAAATAAAGTGAAGCATAAGGTTATTCCTAACTTTCCGTACCATTCGACCCTATTCTACGGTCACATACTATCCTTTTTTTTATGTACATGGATCACACTTAGGGATATCTCATATGTCTTAAACAAAATTGGAACATCTAACCCCAAACTTTTCTATACACTCCAAAATTATATCATATTATAAACATCCGAGGTAAAAACTTAGTTACATAACCTAAGGGGAACTGTCATATCTTTCATCTTACAATAATAGCAGCTTCTTATAGTAAGTCACTAGCGTGGTGCTTTCTAATTATGATTTGAATAAATCTAAACAACTTAAAATCATTTCCTAAAATTCAATATCGGCTGCTCTTGGTTCTCATTTCGTATCTTCTTAGTCATATGCATGAATCATACAAAAGACACATCTTTGGTAGTAACAAACGTTTCTGACTCCTAATTATTTTTCTCTCAAGCTCTTTTGGGTCCAAAACTATAATGATCAATCGATGACTGCTATGATTAAATTCTTAACCTGTTACACTGTGGGGTCTGACATCTGAACTATCATCATCCAACCTGTGGCTCCATTTCCAAGAATTAAAATGAAATTGTTCTTGAGCTAAAGCACATATGGATACACTACCATACACACACTTGTCCTTCAAAGTATACCATCATCTGATAAATCACTTCCCCTACCATCCAGCGAATCTTGGGTCTCAATCCGGACCTAAAACATGCGAATATTTCATTATAATCATTGTTACTCACATTGTCTTTTACCACCCATAGGCATCACTATCTACTCCAAAGTCACCAAAATTTGGATACACTAAAAATTGGAGATCTGGTAACTAACTAACTGAATATTGGCGTACTGAGTAACCATAAACCTGCTAACTGAAAGACTGTATAGCTGGTAACTGAGGTAAACTGATAACCATAGAACATGATAAATGATTTCGTACTTTCTGATAAGGTTATGCTCTAATATGTACTAATATCCATTTTATCCCACTTTCAACATCCTCTCAAGTCTCACTTGTTACCAACCAGTACTCCATAATTATACCCCAATAGGAGATCATTCTCTATAGGACCTTGGGCTTTCCTGCCCATCGCTTGAGCATTCGACACGTCCGGAATTCCATAGGAAATAGAAGGTCACCTATTGCTCTAAGCTTCATGGCACGATCTAGAGTGCTTCATAACTTTTTCATGACTTTCACTTTGAACGTTGTGAGCTCAGTGCGCAATCAATATTGACTTGGGTTTGATGCCCATGAATCTCAGTCTAGATTACTCAGCATGTCATAAACTGTTAAAATTCCAGTGTTCATAATCAATTCAAGAATACATGTCTCAGTCTAGTCCTATTCAGTATTCAAATATTAGGTAACTCAATATGATGCAATATTTCAGCATCACATATTGCAGTCTGATTCTCAGTTCCTGAATTTAAATCCGTGAATGTTGAACACCTGTATTTGGGCCTGAGGCCGTAGTTTCTATGCTTTATGCATATTTGTTCCTGAGGCCGTAGTTTATGCTTTATACATGTTTGGGCCTGAGGCCGTAGTTGATGCTTTATGCATTTTTGGGTCTGAGGTCATAGTTATGTATACGTATAATTGGGCCTGAGGCTGTAGCTTGTGCACATATATATTTGGCTCAAGGCCGTAGTTTATTCAGATAAATAGGTGGTTCATCATTCATAAGAGGAGTATTCATATTCTTACTTCCTTTGTTCAGTTCAGTTATCAGTTATCATTTCGTGTTTCAGTTTCAGCAGTTATCAGTTATCAGTTACCATTTTAGTTATCAGTTATTAGTTATCATTGTAGTTTTCTGTTATCATTTCTTAGTTATCAGCTCAGTTTCAGTTCTAGCATTTACAGTTCTTTCTTTCAGTTGCTTTACATACCAGTGCAATTCAAATGTACTGATGTCCCTTTTGCCCAGGGCCTACATCTCATGATGTAGGCAATGATTTACATGTTGACAATCTAGAGCACCAGGATTCTCGTACCAGCTATTTGGTGATCCTAGTTCTTTCAAGGAATTATAATTACCTTACAGTCTTCAGTATTTTCAAACAATCATTGTTTTCAGTACTTCATTACAGGCATCATAGACTAGAGTAATAGTTAGGCAGAGTCACAGGCTTTTCATGTTAAGCAATGTTGTCACATATATGTTTCAGACTTATATTAGTGTTTCCGCACTTTATTTATATCATTCAGACTTTCAGTATGTCAGTTTGTGTTAGTTTATCTTCAGCATTCAGTATGTTATGATATCACATGTTGATTCAGTCAGCCATTTGGTTTGCTCGCTCACATGTAGTCAAGCATCGGGTGTTGTGTTATGTCCATGCTCAGGTTTGGGGCGTGACAAAACTTGGTATCAGAGCATTAGGTTTAAGTGTCCTAGTGATTCTATGAAGTCGTGACCAGTGAAGTTTCCTTAATATGTATGTGCCGCCCATGCATATAAATGGTTAACTACCAAGACATTCAGGATTGTCTGTTACTATTCAAGGAATTAGGCTTAACTATATATTTCTGAGGCAGCTAGTAATGTGGTAAAAGAAACGTAGTGTAGGGAGAATTATTAATATTCCCAAACATAGAGAGTTAACCTTATATACCTTGAAGCTGGCCCTTTTAAGCATATCACAATGTTCGTCGCCTCTTTCAACGATAATCTATGTCCATATATATCAATAGGAACCAATATTAGCACTAATGCTCATATTTTAGTCACTTGGGCATTTTATCAATCACCTTATGGAGTAAAGCCTCATAGTCCTCATTAATGGTGTTTTCTTGACCCAATTCTCATTCTACTACTTCTAGGTGGTTCTACAATCCCAAATAGATATAACTGATACCATTTCTCCTCACCCACATGATTATAACAATCTTAAGTCAACAACCCAAAACCCTAGCATAGTTCATATGGTTCTCTTTAGCAAACTCATCTACTATTCTCTCAAAACTCATCAATTAATAGTTATAAATGTAGGGAGTAGAATCATTACCTTTTTGAAGTTCACTACACTTGAATTCGAGTTCTAGGGTTTCGTTTCTCAACAATGGTGTCTCGATCTAATATATAATGATTTGAAGGATTTACCCATGTTAATAAGGTGTTGGAGAATTGACATTAACTTAGAATCATCTTTAGAACTTACCTTGGATGATGGAGGGACCTTGGGAAAGTTGGGTTCTTCAGAGCTCCCCTTTTTAAAGCAAATGTACATGTTTGGGGTTGTAGAGAACGAGGTAGGGTTTAAATAAATGTATGCGTCCCAAAAATTGAGGAGGAAATAAAAGTCACTTGGATAAATCATCGGCGCGGGGTATCATCAGGGGCGCCAAAACTATAGTTCCTTGCACTATCAGGGGCCCTAAGGTTAATGCCCTGGACAGTGCCTTGCACTGTCTATGGCCGTGAGTTTTTATGGCCTTGCATTGTCTATGGCCAGAGAGTACTTACCATCTACCAGCTATTCAGGGTTCCTCTAGTAGGTATTCAGGCCATCAGGGTTAGAATTCAGGTCAGTAGTTCGCCACTCCAAAGGGTTGTTTGGAGTGCGAGAAGTTGAGCCATGTGAAGAGGTTTTGTCCCAAACTTTGGGGCAAGACAGTGAGCGGGACTATCGGCCCATGATTACCGCATCACCTACCACACCGCCCCGGCCGATCGGCCAGAGGTGGAGGGCAGGTGGGTAAGGATCGACCTAGAGGCGGAGCTAGTCAGGTGGCACTCTAGCTAGATTCTATGCTTTCCCAGCTAGGTCAGAGGTAGTCGCCTCCGATGCAGTGATCACATCTACTATTTCTGTTTGCCGTAGGGATGCTTCGGTACTGTTTGATCCAGGGTCTACTTATTCCTTTGTTTCTTCTCTAGTTTCTCTTTATCTGGATGTGTCTCGCGAGTCCTAGGGTGTTTCTGTATATGTGTCCACGCCCGCAGGTGATTCTGTTATTGTGGATCGGGTCTACCGGTCTTGTGTAGTGACTTTCTGTGGTTATGAGACTAGAGCAGATCTTATGTTACTCGATATGGTTGATTTGGAGGTTATCATGGGCATGGACTGGTTGTCCCCGTACTATGCCATTCTTGATTGCCATGCCAAGACTGTTACCTTGGCGATGCCTGAGTTGCCCAGATTAGAGTAGAGGGGTTCGTCTGTTGGTACTTCCAGTAGGGTTGTTTCTTTCTTGAAGGCTCGACATATGGTCGAAAAGGGTTGTTCGACATATTTGGCCTTTGTTTGGATACTACTGCAATGACTTCCGCGATAGATTCAGTGCCGGTGGTATGAGAGTTTTCCGATGTATTTCCTGCTGATCTACCTGGTATGCCACCGGATCGGGATATCAATTTCTATTATAGCATGGCTCCAAAGGAGCTGAGGGTGTTAAAGGAGCAATTTCAAGAGTTGCTTGAGAAGGGGTTCATCAGGCCAAGTGTGTCGCTTTGGGGTGCACCAGTGTTATTTGTGAAGAAGAAGGATGGATGTGCGGATGTGCATTGATTACCGCTAGTTGAAAAAAGTCACCATCAAGAATAAGTACCCACAGCCGCGCATTGATGATTTGTTTGATCAGATACAGGGTTCTAGATTGTTCTCGAAGATCGGATTGAGATCTCAGTATTATCACCTGAAGGTTCGTGCTTCAGACGTTTTGAAGTCGGCTTTCCAGACTAGATATAGGCACTATGAGTTTCTAGTGATGTCCTTCGTCTTGAACTAATTCCACAGTGGAATTTATGGATTTGATGAACCAAGTGTTCAGGCCATATCTTGACTCATTTGTCATAGTCTTCATTAATGACATATTGATCTACTCGCATAGTATGGAGGAGGACGAGCAACATTTGAGGTTAGTGTTTCAGACCTTGCGGGAACAGAAGCTATATGCTAAGTTCTCCAAATGCGAGTTCTGGTTAGATTCTATGGATTTTTTAGGGCATGTTGTATTGGTTGAGGGTATTAAGGTGGATCCCAGGAAGATTGAGGTAGTTCAAAGTTGGCCTCGCCCTACCACAACGACTGAGATCAAGAGTTTCTTAGGGTTAGCAAGTTATTATCATCGATTTGTGGAGGGCTTTTCATCTATTCCAGCTCCTTTGACTAGATTAACCCAGAAGGGTGCTCCGTTCAGATGGTCTGATGATTGCGATGCGAGCTTCAGAAGCTTAAGATCGCATTGACTACAACACCAATGTTAGTGTTTCCCTTCAATTCAGGGATGTATACCGTGTATTGTGATGCTTCATGAATTAGCTTGGGTTGTGTATTGATGTAGGAGAAGCGAGTTATTGCATATGCTTCATGTCAGCTAAAGCCCCACTAGAAGAATTACCTAGTACATGATTTGGAGTTGGCCGCGATAGTTCACGCTCTCAAGATCTGGAGGCATTATCTTTATGGGGTATCCTGCGAGGTTTACACCGATCATTGCAGCTTGCAGTATTTTTTTAAGCAGAAGGATCTTAATTTGAGGTATCGTATGTGGCTTGAGTTACTGAAGGATTACGATATTACTATCCTATATCATCTGAGCAGAGCGAATATGGTTGCGGATGCCTGGAGTAGAAAGGCCGAGAGTATGGGAAGTTAGGCATTCATTTCAGCAGAGAAGAGGCCATTGGCTTTCGAAATTCAATCCTTAGCTAACAGACTTGTGAGGTTGGATATTTCAAAGCCCAGTCGAGTTCTTGCATGTGTTGTGGCCTAGTCTTCATTATTTGAGTGATCAAGGCTCGTCGGTATGATGATCCGCACCTGTTGGTTCTTAGAGAGACGGTATTACAGGGTGGTGCCAAGGAGGTTACTATTGGTAATGATGGTGTTATGTGACTCCAGGGTCACTTATGTGTTCCTAATATTGATGGTCTGAGGGAGACGATTGTAGAGGAGGCATATAGTTCGCCGGTATTCTATTCTTCCATGTGCTACGAAGATGTATCGTGACATGAGGCCGCATTACTGGTGGCGGTGGATGAAGAAGGACATAGTTGAGTATGTGGCGAGGTGTCTGAATTGCCAGCAGGTTAAGTATGAGCACCATAAGCCAGGTGGCCTACTTCAGCAGATGGTTATGCCGGAGTGGAAGTGGGAGCACATCACTATGGATTTTGTAGTTGGGTTGTTGCGAGAAGTTGAGGAAGTCTGATGCTGTTTTGGTCATTGTCGACAGACTGACAAAGTCTGCACACTTTATTCTGGTGGTGACTGCGTACTCTTTAGAGAGGTTAGCGCATATTTATATTCAGGAGATTGTTCGACTGCATGGTGTGCCTATTTCCATTTCTGGAGAGTAGTACAGAGTGAGTTGGGTACCCGGGTAGAGCTCAACACAGTTTTTCATCCGCAGACCGATGGGCAGTCGGAGCAGACAGTTCAGATTCTAGAGGATATGCTTAGAGCATGTGTTATTGACTTCGGAGGACAGTGGGATTGATTCTTACCATAGGCCGAGTTTTCTTATAGCAACAGTTATCAGTCCAACATCGAGATGGCTTCATTCAAGGCTTTATATGGACGACGATGTCGTTCCCCCCATCGATTGGTTTTAGCCCGGCGAGGCTAGGTTATATGGTACTGATTTGGTAAAGGATGCCTTGGATAAGGTGAAGTTGATTTAGGAGCGACTTCTCATAGCACAGTCCAGACAGAAGAATTATGTGGATCAGGAAGCGTGTGATTTATCATTTATCATGGGCTAGAAAGTTCTCTTGAAAGTCTCGCTGATGAAGGGTACCATGAGGTTCGGAAATAAGGGCAAGTAGAGTCCGATGTTTATTGGCCCATTTGAGATGTTGAGGCGAGTTGAGGAGGTTTCTTATGAGCTTGCTTTGCCTCCCAGTATATCGGGAGTTCATCCGGTTTTGCAGGTGTCTATGCTCTATAGGCACCATGTCGATAGGTTGCATGTCTTAGATTACATCAGTTCAGCTAGATGAGATCTTGGGCTTCGAAGAGGAGCCAGTTGCCATTGTTGACAGACAGGTTCACCAGTTGAGGTCTAAGAAGATTTTCGCAGTAAAGGTCTAGTGGAGGGGTCAACCAGTCAAGGAAGCGACTTGAGTCCGAGGAGGGTTACGGAGCAGATATCCAAACTTATTCAGCACTCCAGGTATGATTTTGGACCCGTTCGAGGACGGATGTTTGTTTAAGAGGTGGAGAATGTAACGACCCAACTGATCATTTTGCTTTCTAGATCCCCATTCCCCTAATTAAGACTCCCCATATGTGCTTTTACTTTTTTATGACTTGTGGAGATGGTTGGTTTGGTTTTGGAAGGGTTCAGGTTGAAATCGGAACAGTTAGTTCCTTAATAGTGGCCTAGATAGCCAAAGTTGACTTGAATCAACATTCTGAGTAAACAACATCAGAACCGGGATTTGATGGTTCCAATAGGTTTTTATGATGATTTTGGACTTGGGCGTGTATTTGGATCGAGTTTTGTGTGATCCGGGAGCGTTTCGGCGCTTAATGTTGATAGTTGGCGCATTGAAGGTTTTCAAGTTCCCATCGATGTCTGTTTGGGATTTCGAGCCTAGAAATAGGTCCGTATGGTGATTTATGACTTATACACAAAATTCGGCATTATTTCGAGTTGTCTAAGTATGATTTGTCGCGTTCGGAGCTAGTTAAAGAAGTTTGAAGTTCATAAGTTGATTAATATAGTTTTGGGGTGCGATTCTTAGTTTCTATGTTGATTTGTGTGTTTCAAGGTTTCGAGCAGGTCCATATTTTGTTTACGGACTTGTTGGTGCATTTGGGGGGGGTCCCGGGTGGCTCGGGTGTATTTCGGACAACCTAGAGCAAATTCTGAAATTGCAGAAATACTAGTTCTAGTTTCCTTCTTCGCGAACGTGGAGGAGGTATCGTGTTGGCAGAGAAGGAATTAGGGGATGGGCCTTTTTTCTCTTCACATTCGCAGTCAGATGGTCGCGTTCGTGACGGTTGAAGATCTCTTGCCATCGCGTTCATGGGCCTGCGTTCATGTTAGAGAAATCAGGTCTGGGGTTCAACTTCTCTATGACCTTCGTGTTTGCGAAGGTAGCGCCTCATTCGCCTAGCTTTGGTCAGGCAAGCCTTCGCATTCGCAAGGCCTGCTTCACGTTCGCGAAGTTCAATTTTAGGGGCCTCGGCTGTTTGCATTCACGATTGCGAGGGTATTTTCGCGATCGCGAGGGTATTTCCGCGATCGCAAAGAAGGCAGGCTTGGGTAGAAGCTTGATTAAACAGGCTCATTCTGTTCATTTCTCCCAACTCTTGGCTGATTTTAGAGCTCTTTGGATAGAGTTTTTCACCTAGTATCATGAGTTTTGGATTGCTTGGCACCGATTTAAGGCTATTAGTGTGATTTGTAGATCGGGTAGAGGACTTGGAAGCGAGGTAAGTATCTTGTCTAACCTTGTAAGAGAGATTTATCCCCTTAGGTGTATTAATTGTTGTATGCTACTTGTTTTGGGGAACTACGTACACACGAAGTGACGATAGCCCGTACGTAGCTGTACTTATGTTATGTCCAGGTAGGCTTAGATTCACACCATGCCTTAATTTTGCTATTTGTATTTATCCTGTGTATTTGATTTCCTTAATTTATGACTGAGATCGAGGTTAGCATAAAGATATTGATTAGCCTCTTACTGTAGAAAATTGTGAAATATTTGATGAACTATAGATCCGTGACTTCTCGACTCGCATGTACTTCCGCGAGCAAGGTAATTTCTCTACTCTTATGGGATTGGGCCATTCATCTCGGCAGTATGGTAACACTATTCTTATGGGATGGGGCCGTTCGCCTCGGCTGTACTGAGTATCACTTTTCCTATGGGATCGGGCCATTCGCCTCGGTAGCCTCGTCCTTAATACTTGAGATTGGATTTGGTTTTGGTGACAGTTGAGTTAGCGCCCTCAAGGCCGGTTATGACATTTTAGAGATTTGATATAGATCCATGTTGGAAATTTACTATTAATATTTTATCTGTTTGGTTGCTACTTGCTGTCACAAGCGAAGCTATGTTGGCGCACCATCCTTCGCCAAAATATTATACTACATATAAGGTAAAATATTACTTGTTATTGAATAAAAATAGACTTTGAACACCCTTGCATAGCCCACTGGAAAAGGGTGTTCAAAATTTGAACACCTTATTGAATCTCGTGGCTTCGCCACTGCTTGTTGTACATCCTCCATGTCTACTTTATGCAATTTATTATTGTTTGACCACTAGTAAATGTCAAGTCGACCTTTCGTCACTACTTATTCGATGTTAAACTAGATACTTACTAGGTACATGTTGTTTTACACACTTACGCTACACTTCTGCATTGAATGTGCCGGTACTGAGGAAGGTACTTCTAGTGGTCACACGGGCACGTAGCCGCACTTCCACGCAAACTTAGTGGTGAGCTGCTTGCCTTGCTTCGATCTGCAGCATCGGGGTCTCCCTCTACCTTGTTTACTGTTTCTATCTATATTACTTCAGACAGTAGTCGTAAGAGTTTTCTATATTCTCCAGATTGCTCATGCACTCGTGGCACCGGGTTTTGGGGGCTTCTAGCATTTATGCACTGTTGTGCTAATTATTACTATCACTGTGGTTTATGCATTATTTACACTTGATACTTTTTAAAATAAGTATGTACGATTGCATGAGATTTTACTTTTATTCGATGTATTTAAGGAAAATTCTATTTTTAAAAGTTAAAAAGGAACAATTAAATTAGATTTTCACGTGTGGGCTTGCCTAATGACGGCGTTAGGCGCCACCGCGCCATAATATAGGTTTTGGGTCATGACACCAATGATCATAGTTAGGATTATGAGTATATCTAGTCAATCTACACACATTATAAGCTACATGACCCGACTTGTCGTTTTGAGAATTAACGTCCCTTTTAGTAGCTTAAGGTGCCGAGCAACTTTGTAATTTGTATTTTGACTTGCATGTGCGGTTGAGTTTGGTTTTCGGAAGATTCAGAATTAAATCGAAAGAACAATTCTTGTTTTGAAGCTTAAATGAAAAGAATTGACGGGGGTTTGGCTTTTGAGCAAACGACTCCGGAATGAAGTTTTGATAATTCTAATAGCTTCTTCTGATGATTTCGGACTTAGGCATATGTCCGGATTTGGATTTGGAAGTCAGTAAGACAATTCGCCGCATTTTGGCAAAATTGGAAAAAAGTTGAAGTTTTAAAAATATTTTTAAGTTTGGCTGAAGGTTGAATTGTTGATAACGTGGCCGGGTTTCGATTTCGGAAATTGGAATAGGTCCATTACGTCATTTATGACTTGTGTGAAAAATTTGAAGTCATTCCGGATTTATTTGATACGTTTCAGCGCAAATTATATAAGTTGAAAGAATTGAAAACTCACAATTTGATTCGAGGTGCAATACATAGTTTCGACGTTCTTTAATGTGGTTTGAGGTGGTTCGAATTGTATTTTGGGACGTGTTGGTATATTTGGTTAAGATCCTGAGGGCCTTGGGTGGTTAACGGATCGATTTTTGGACTTATGGAAACGTTGGAATTTTGATTGCTGGTGCAATCGCTTCTGCGGAGGTTTGATCGCAGAAGTGACGCCTTGCATCGTAGAACCGAGGATGGCTGGAATGGACAGAGGTCACATGTGCAAAGAATTTCCCGCACCTGCATAATCGCAGAAGAGGGTGAAGGAGACGCAGAAGCGGACAGCAGCGCAGAAGCGCAACTCTAGTCGCATCTGATGTGCCGGGGAATTTCGGCACATTTTGATACTACTTGCTTAGATTTTAACTTGTTTTATGTGAAAATTCCATCGATACTTATGTAATTTTATTGTATTTGCAGTACATCAAGTGTAAGGACCCAAAAGCACGGAAAAAAGCCCAAAAAGCTAACTGAAGACAAGAAAAGAACCCAACAGCATCGCAGATGTGAATATGCGGTCGCAAATAGCACATGTGAACCGCATATTTCACAACCAAATCGCAAACGAGGATAGAACTCTGGGCACTTATTCATGTTGAGAATGCGGTCGCATATGCAACCACAAAACTAGAATGCAAACCGCAAACATGCACTGGGGAATCGCAGACGCAAGCAGAGTTTTGAGTGAAAGTCATGGTAAAGAATGCGATCGCATTTCGCGATCGCATAATCAATATGCGCACCGCAAACCCAACCGCGAATCAAGTATGCAGTTTACATGGTGGTGGATTTGCGATGCAGAAGGGGTTCGCGTTTCTTCAATGCGGACCGCAATTACAGAATGCGATGAAGGCAAAAACCTTGGGCTAGATATGCGACGGAGGAAGAAGATTTGCGGACCACATTTCTGTTTTGCGACAGAAATGCGGTCCGTATTATTAACATCAGGGGCAAATTAGTCCGAACTTCGCCTCGATTTTTGGGCCTCTATAAATAGGTTTAATAGGATTTTGTGAGGGACATCTTGTCCGAATTGAGAGCACAAAGTACGAGGTTTAAACTATTTTGAATTCTTGGAAGCTTTTTGGATCAATTACCTTTCTATTTTGTAAGATAATGACAATTACTATTCTTTCACATTCGTTTTTAGCATGAGTTAGCTAATTCCACACGCTAAGGTTGTGAACCCTAGATGGGTATGATGTTTCAGCGGATGATTGATATTTATTTACTTCTTATTCTTCACACAATTGTTGGTGGTTGCAAACATTAACAAACGCCATTTAATTTTACCTTTGCTTGGAAAAGTGGGGTAGAATTTGGTAGAAGTAAATAACAAAGACTCAAGGCTTTAAACCTTATTTAATAAAATCACTTAGGAATAAGTAGGTTTTAATTTGGCATTAATTGATTGTTCTTAATCACAACTCTTTTGTATTTGGGAAAATCATAAAGAGGACATATTATCCAACTATTGGAAAATATTGGGTAGTAAATTAGGCATCAATTGCATATCAAGAAAATCTTCCGTTGGAAATATACAATATTAATATCAATAGTATTATACTACATTAAGGGGGAAACAACCTTGGTTTCTTTAAATCATATTATTTACATTCATAATATTGCAATTAGTCTTCATTTAACCTTAAATTCAATACATCTTTCAGTTACAGTTACTAGATAGAATTACGACTTAGTTGAGTACTACACTAATTAAGTAAACGTTTCACACCTATTCCCTGTGGGATTGGACCCCAACCTTGTTGGGTTATTATATTTGACACCGACCGCTTACACTGTTCTTAAGGTGTAATTTGAGCGTATCAAAATTTGGCGCCGTTGCCGGGGAATAAGGTCTGAAATTACTAATTAGTGTATACTTTACTGTACGTCTAATTCTACTCTATTACACGTTGTTTGTTTTGTTTGGTGTATACAGGGAGATATGTCAGACCACGAAGATGATGTGGAGGTCGAGGAGGAAGGAAATCCTTTTGCAGACATTGAGGAGTATATTGAGGATACAAACGCTATTGTACCTCCTGCTATTGGTGCTGCTACCTTCAAAGTGGAACATGGATTAATTCTGATGCTGAAAGCGGAGGGATTTTTCAGAAATTCCACTGATGATGATCCAACACAGCACCTCAAAAATTTCTTGGGTGTTTGTGCGATGCATAAGCAGAATCATGTCTCTGACGATGCCCTGAGGTTGATATGCTTTAAGTATTCTCTAGCTGGGGAGGCGAGGAAATGGCTCCAGAATCTTCCTCCAAATTCTATATGTTCATGGCCTGAACTTGTCCGAGCTTTCTTGTCGAAGTGGTTTCCACAAAGCAAGAAGTCTGAGCTCAGGGACAAGATTTTCTTCTTTAAGCAACTACCAGGCGAACAGCTACATGAAGCGTGGGATCGCTTTAAATTATACTTGGTGAGATCCCCAAACCATGGCTTTCCGGATTCCATCTTGTTGGAAAAATTTTACATGGGTTTGGATCCTATGAACCAATCAATAGCGAAGAATGC
>MCJB01042469.1:290536-305971 GCA_002018475.1 Nicotiana obtusifolia
TTTACTATTCCGTGCACTATTGGAGTGCGCGATTTTGCAAAGGCACTTTGTGACAACGGGGCCAGCATAAATTTAATGCCGCTTGCCATCTACAAACAAGCGGGATTAGGAATGCCAAGGCCAACGAGCTTGAGGTTGCAAATGGCTGATCGTTCAATCAAGAGACCAGTTGGTATTATAGATGATGTGATTGTGAAAGTTGGGAAATTTCATATACCAGCTGGTTTTGTAATCCTTGACTGTGCTGTGGACAAGGAAATTCCTATTATCTTGGGGAGACCATTTCTAGCCACTGGAAGAGCCCTTATGGATTCGGAACGTAATGAAATTAAATTCCGAGTGAACAACGAAGAAGTTACATTCCAAGCAAGTAAGGGTATGAAGCCGCCAAATGAGTACGAGAGCATTTCAGTGATTGGTATTGTTGATGAAGTAGATGATGCTGTTGAGATGAAGATGGAAGAACACTGCTTAGGTGAAACATTGGCAGCTATCTTGGTTAACTTCGATGGTGATGATATGGATGGCTTTATGGAGTCAGTGAATGCATTGGAAGGGCGTGGCTATTACTCGTATACTCCACCAAAGCTTTCCCTTGATTTGGAAAATAGAGCTACACCTCCTGTAAAGCCGTCTATTATTGAGCCACCACAACTGGAGCTCAAACCACTTCCTCCGCATTTGAGGTATAAATTTCTTGGCTTAAATAATACTTTACCAGTAATTGTTTCTTCGTTGTTGAATGATGTGCAGGTGAACAGTTGCTGAATGTTTTGAAGGAGCATAGACAAGCCATTGGTTGGACAATTGCTGACATTCGGGGGATCCCTGCTGGAATTTGTGAGCATAAGATTCAGTTAGAAAGTGGGACCAAACCGAGCGTGGAACATCAGCGACGGTTGAACCCGTCAATGCAGGAAGTAGTTAAGAAGGAAATAATCAAATGGCTGGATGCTGGGGTAGTTTACCCAATTGCTGATAATTAATGGGTGAGCCCGGTGCAATGCGTGCCGAAGAAGGGAGGCATGACTGTGATCAAAAATGAGAAGAACGAGCTTATCCCAACAAAAACAGTAACCGGATGGAGGGTATGCATGGACTATAGGAAACTAAATAGTGCCACATGCAAGGACCATTTCCCTATGCCTTTTATTGATCAAATGCTTGATCGGCTAGCGGGAAAGTCCTTATATTGTTTCCTTGATGGATACTCCGGTTATAATCAAATCAACATAGCTTTGGAGGACCAGGAGAAGACAACATTCACGTGCCCATATGGAACATTTGCTTTTAGCCGGATGCCATTTGGCCTATGCAACGCTCCGGCTACCTTCCAGAGATGCATGATGTCTATCTTCTCTGATATGGTAGAGGACTTTCTTGAGGTTTTTATGGATGATTTTTCGGTAATAGGTGAGACTTTTGAGCATTTCCTGAAGAATCTCAAACAAGTTCTCAACCGATGCGAAGAGACAAACCTTGTGCTAAATTGGGAAAAATGCCACTTCATGGTGGATGAAGGTATTGTTCTGGGACATAAAATCTCAAGGCGAGGCATAGAGGTAGACAAAGCTAAGATAGAAATCATCTCTAAGCTCCCTCCACCCATGTCNGGAAACTGGAACAACAATAACAACTTTTCAAATCGAAGTTCCAATCCTTATGTTCCCCCAAAGGGTCAGTATTCGAATCAAGGTTCCTCTAGTGAGTCTAAATTGGAGAGCATGCTTGAAAGGATACTACAAAACCAAGAAAAGTCTGATAATTCCATGAGGAACATGACTGAGTTGGTTGGCTCTCACACTGCGGCGATTCAAAAACTGGAGTTGCAAATGAGAGATCTTTCTCTTGAGCAACATCCACAGCAGAAGGGAACACTCCCTAGTGATACTATTGCAAATCCAAAGGGAAGTGGGAGTGGCCCAACTTCCCATATCATGGCTATCACTACCAGGAGTGGGAAAATACTGCAAGGAAAGAATGAGCAAGCAGTTGATGTGGAAGAACTTGAAAAAGGAGTCAAGGTTGAAGATCCCAATGTTGCTGAAGTATAGAAAACTCCAGAGGTTGTGCAAATCCGAGATGAGACCCGAGAAGGGATGAAGGAAAAGGCAGAAGAAACATCAAACATTCTTCCGCCGATTCCTAGACCCCCTCCTCCTTTCCCTCAGAGACTTTCAAGAAGAGTTGACGATAGTAAGTTCGAGAAATTCTATGATATTCTCAAACAATTATCTGTGAATATACCGTTCTTGGAGGCTTTTCAAGAAATGCCCGATTTTGCTAAGTATTTAAAAGATTTGATCACAAAGAAGAGAACCACCAAGAATGAGGTGGTGAATATGACTCACCAGGTTAGCTCTATTATTGCTACAAATCCTATTCAGAAGAAAGAGGACCCGGGAGTATTTACTATTCCGTGCACTATTGGAGTGCGCGATTTTGCAAAGGCACTTTGTGACAACGGGGCCAGCATAAATTTAATGCCGCTTGCCATCTACAAACAAGCGGGATTAGGAATGCCAAGGCCAACGAGCTTGAGGTTGCAAATGGCTGATCGTTCAATCAAGAGACCAGTTGGTATTATAGATGATGTGATTGTGAAAGTTGGGAAATTTCATATACCAGCTGGTTTTGTAATCCTTGACTGTGCTGTGGACAAGGAAATTCCTATTATCTTGGGGAGACCATTTCTAGCCACTGGAAGAGCCCTTATGGATTCGGAACGTAATGAAATTAAATTCCGAGTGAACAACGAAGAAGTTACATTCCAAGCAAGTAAGGGTATGAAGCCGCCAAATGAGTACGAGAGCATTTCAGTGATTGGTATTGTTGATGAAGTAGATGATGCTGTTGAGATGAAGATGGAAGAACACTGCTTAGGTGAAACATTGGCAGCTATCTTGGTTAACTTCGATGGTGATGATATGGATGGCTTTATGGAGTCAGTGAATGCATTGGAAGGGCGTGGCTATTACTCGTATACTCCACCAAAGCTTTCCCTTGATTTGGAAAATAGAGCTACACCTCCTGTAAAGCCGTCTATTATTGAGCCACCACAACTGGAGCTCAAACCACTTCCTCCGCATTTGAGGTATAAATTTCTTGGCTTAAATAATACTTTACCAGTAATTGTTTCTTCGTTGTTGAATGATGTGCAGGTGAACAGTTGCTGAATGTTTTGAAGGAGCATAGACAAGCCATTGGTTGGACAATTGCTGACATTCGGGGGATCCCTGCTGGAATTTGTGAGCATAAGATTCAGTTAGAAAGTGGGACCAAACCGAGCGTGGAACATCAGCGACGGTTGAACCCGTCAATGCAGGAAGTAGTTAAGAAGGAAATAATCAAATGGCTGGATGCTGGGGTAGTTTACCCAATTGCTGATAATTAATGGGTGAGCCCGGTGCAATGCGTGCCGAAGAAGGGAGGCATGACTGTGATAAAAAACGAGAAGAATGAGCTTATCCCAACAAGAACAGTAACCGGATGGAGGGTATGCATGGACTATAGGAAACTAAATAGTGCCACATGCAAGGACCATTTCCCTATGCCTTTTATTGATCAAATGCTTGATCGGCTAGCGGGAAAGTCCTTATATTGTTTCCTTGATGGATACTCCGGTTATAATCAAATCAACATAGCTTTGGAGGACCATGAGAAGACAACATTCACATGCCCATATGTAACATTTGCTTTTAGCCGGATGCCATTCGGCCTATGCAACGCTCCGGCTACCTTCCAGAGATGCATGATATCTATCTTCTCCGATATGGTAGAGTACTTTCTTGAGGTTTTTATGGATGATTTTTCGGTAGTGGGTGAGAATTTTGAGCATTGCCTGAAGAATCTCAAACAAGTGCTCAAGCGATGCGAAGAGACAAATCTTGTGCTAAATTGGGAAAAATGCCACTTCATGGTGGATGAAGGTATTGTTCTGGGACATAAAATCTCAAGGCGTGGCATAGAGGTAGATAAAGCTAAAATAGAAATCATCTCTAAGCTTCCCCCACCCACGTCCGTCAAAGGTGTTCGTAGTTTTCTGGGGCATGCTGGATTCTACAGGCGTTTCATTAATGATTTTTCAAAGATTGCAAATCCTATGTGTAAACTCCTTGAGAAGGATGCCAAGTTCGTCTTCGATGAGAAATGCCTTAAAGCTTTTGAGGAACTGAAGAAAAGCTCACCACGACACCCATTATTGTCACACCTGATTGGTCACTCCCTTTCGAACTTATGTGTGACGCCAGTGGTGTAGCTATTGGAGTGACGCTGGGCTAACGACATAATAAAGTTCTTCACCCCATCTACTATGCTAGCAAACACTTAACGGGGCGCAGATGAATTACACAGTAATTGAGCAAGAACTGTTGGCTATTGTTTATGCTTTCGAGAAGTTCTGTGCGTATCTGCTGGGCTCCAAAGTAATTGTGTACACCGATCATGCAGCTCTCCGCTATCTGATGGCGAAGAAAGATGCAAAGCCGAGGCTAATTCGATGGGTTTTATTGCTGCAAGAGTTCGATTTTGAAGTGATGGATAGAAAAGGAACACAAAACCAAGTGGCAGATCACTTGTCCAGAATTGAAGAAGCGAGGAGACAAAAAGGAGAGCTGGAAATGCAATGCATTTCCAGATGAACAAATACTGGCATTATCCAATTCCTTTGCACCATGGTATGCAGACATCGCTAACTACATAGTCAGCGACCTTATTCCAGAAGGGTTGGAATCTTACCAAAAGAAGAAGTTCTTGAGGGATTGTCGAAACTATTGGAAGAACCCTTCTCGTTTCGTGTCTGTGCGGACAACATCATCAGGAGATGCGTGCCTGAGGAAGAGATGCTACAAATTCTGAAAGCTTGTCATGACTCACCGGTTGGGGGTCATCATGGGGGAAATAGAACGGCGGCAAAGATCTTGGAATGTGGTTACTACTGGCGGACCATTTATCAGGATGCTAATCAGTTGGTCAAGTCTTGTGACCAATGCCAAAGGCAGGGCCCAATTTCTAGGAGGCATGAGATGCCGATGAACTTTGTGATGGAAATCGAACTATTCGATGTCTGGGGTATTGACTTCATGGGCCCTTTTATAAGCTCATGTGGGATGAAATATATCTTAGTGGCTGTGGATAACGTGTCCAAATGGGTAGAAGCCATTGCTTTACCTAACAACGAGGCTCGAAGTGCGACCGCGTTTCTAAAGAAAAACATTTTCACCCGGTTTGGCACTCCAAGAGCCATTCTTAGTGATGGGGGTTCGCATTTCTGTAACAAAGCCTTTAAAGTTCTCCTTGACAAGTACGGTGTCAAGCATAAGGTTGCCACACTCTATCATCCACAGTCGAGCGGCCAAGTGGAGGTATCTAACAGGGAAATAAAGAGCATACTAGCAAAAATAGTGAATGCAAACAGGACCGACTGATCAAAGAAGCTAGATGATGCTCTATGGGCATACCGCACAGCGTACAAAACCCCCATTGGTACATCCCCTTATCGGCTAGTTTTTGGAAAAGCTTTCCATCTACCTGTAGAACTTGAGCATAAGGCTATGTGGGCCTTAAAAAAACTAAACATGGATTGGGCAGAAGCTGGAGCTCTGAAGCTAGCACAATTGAATGAAATGGAGGAGTTCCGTCTCCACGCATATGAAAGTGCAGCCGTGTATAAAGAAAGAATGAAATTCGTCCATGACAAAAAGATCTTAAAAAGAGAATTCAAGGCAAGGGATCTGGTATTGCTTTTCAACTCCAGAATAAAATTATTTCCGGGGAAGCTAAAGTCTAAATGGTCTGGCCCTTTCAAAGTTGTCGATGTCTCTCCCTTTGGAGCTGTAGAACTAGCATCTGAGGATGGACTCCGAACCTTCAAGCTGAATGGTCAAAGAATTAAGCATTACTTGGGAGCAGACGGAGAGAAGCATTTGGTAGAGCAGCTGGCTCTAAAGGATGGTCCATGCCCAACCATGGAATGAATTCAGAGGCGTCTCAGCTTCGTCGTGCCGCGACGTTAAATCAAGCGCTTCATGGGAGGCAACCCATGTGTGGTAACATTTATTTTTGCTTGTTTTTGCAACTTTATGTAAGTTTTTGATATTATAGTTTTACTTAGGGCTATTTGAAGGGTGTTTGTTCTAGAATGCAGGAGTTTGAAAAAAGGACACAAAACTGAGAAGGAGTTCTTGCAACTGAAGAAAAACAACTATGTGACAAATGCTATACAAATGCGATCGCATTATCAATATGCGAGCTGCATTTGTGTCGCAAACTGAAGCAGAAAGTTGGATCAAAATGGCTGTCAGACATGCGAAGATGTACTGCATTTTGCGGATCGCATTTGCATTATGCGGTCCGCATTTCATTGCAAACTGAAGCAGAAAGTTGGATCAAAATGGCTGTCAGAAGTGCGAAGATGTACTGCATTTTGCGGATCGCATTTGCATTATGCGGTCCGCATTCTCATCGCAAACAGAGACAAAAAGTTTGTCTCAAAACAATGACACAAATGCGGTGAGGTAGTATACTTTGTGGTTCGCATTTAAACTATGCGATGACTTAACCATCGCATAGTGACAGGTGCGTGTCCGCATTTCCTCCTCTTTTAAATCCTTCTATATAGTATAAACAAAAAAAAAAAGAGAAAGCAACAGAGAACGAACAACGATAGAGAATATCGGCTGTAAACTGAGATTCAAGCTTACCAACATTGAAGTTCTGATTAAAATTGTCCTACACCCTCAAATCTTCTTCCTAGGTATGTATGCTGATCCACTAAGCCACTACCTTTGCTATATCTTTAATTTTCACTCTGCAAGTTAGGTTTGGTGGCTCATTGTAGCTATTTGAGCATTTTGGGGATGAATACAGGAATCTAGGGTTGTCAGTTATGGGGGATGAACATACTTGTGAATCCAAAGGTATTTGCGGTCCACAAATTCAAAATGTGGACCGCATTTTGACCGCATCCCTAAAACCCTAGATATATGAGGAAGACGACAAATGCGGTGCCTTTGCGGTTGCATAACTACTATGCGAACCGCAAAGGCACAGCAAACAGGGTCAGAACATTTTGATTAACACCAGCAATTTCCGCGTTAAGTTTGCGATCGCATATCTCACTTTGCGGTGGATATGCGATCGCATTCGTGTGTGTTAACATGTCTGTGAACGAGAAAATTCTGCGATGGTTATGCGATTCGCATAGTACTTATGCGATCGCATATCCCACCGCAGAATGGAAACTAGCTTTGCACACCTATGAATGCGACTAGTTTGCGGTTCGCATAGTGGTTATGCGACCGCAAACCACGCCGCATTCAGTTAACTCTATGTTGATTCTTCTTGTTTTCTTTTCTCTACTGATGACAATGTCGCTTACATCTTACCCTCATGCAGATATGGCACCTAAAAAGCATTCCGCAAAGAAAAGGTCATCATCTAGTCCTAACACTGCACCGCCCAAACGTGTAAGAATAGAACCAAATTCACCAAGCACCTCCCAGTCTGATGAGGAGAACCACTTGCCCGAAGTGGATCTAGTGGCTGAGGCCAGAAGGAAGCGTGGAGATGACCTTCAGATTCGATTCGGGGTCGAAGGCTCCAGAACATTGTTTAGGGAGGGGCTAACTAAAAGGAAAATCTTGGGGGAGAAACAGTTGAGTTTGAATGGATTACAGGAACAGTACCCTCATATTCTCGACAACATCAAAATGAGAAAATGGGAGTATTTCCCTAGATGGGAGTATTTCACTAGGGATCCTAAAGAGTACAACGAGTCAATGGTCCGGGAATTCTATGCATCCTACGGAGCTTCAAGAACGGGGTACCACAGACGCAACAGAATATTTACTGGCATCGTACAAGTTCGGGGAAAGAGTGTTCTGCAACAGTGAGCATATTAATGAACTCTACTTCCCCGATTGGCAATCAGGCACAGCTGAGTACGATGCCAAGTACTCCAACAGAGAAAATGAACGTGGATGGATAATGTCCATTATTTCCAAGGGGACTCCTGCTTGGATTAACCCTGGAAAGAAGATCTATAAAGAGGACCTCACAAGGGAGGGAAAATTTTGGCTGAACTTCGTCACCTCCCATTTAATACCGTCAAGAAACGAAACAGATATAAGCATTGAGAAAGCACTTCTCATTGCGTGCATTATGGTCGGTATAAAAATTGATGTGGGGAGTCTCATCTTCCAGGAGATTGGCATCCGGGCAACGCAGCGTGCCACATCACTTCCTTTTCCGAGTTTGATCACAACCTTTTGCCAAGCTGTGAATGTGCCTTTCTTGCCACAAGCTGACAAACTCGGAAAGTCAACGAGGGATATAGATATCACTCGTATATGTGATTCTGCTGCCCCAACAGAGACCCCACTTCAGGACATTGACTCCCAAACTCTCATATCTCCCCAAGACCCAGAAGCCTCCACTGCTGCTGCAGAGCCTACACCCCCATCCACCACGGGTCCACCTTCTTCAACAATGCCAGCCCTTTCAAGACTTGGTCTTATTGCACAACCCCCCAATGCCAAAGTAGACCAACTCTTGAAAACCCTGCCACACCTGATCAAACAAGCCCCGACTCCAATTCAAACGTCAGTGACCGCTCTCCAACAACAACAAACATTGTTCGGGGATCGTTTGCACAAACTTGAGTCTAGGGTTGAACAGATAGAAAGAGGTGAGGTTAGGGGTTTACCCCAGCTGAGGGAGGAAGTAAAATCCATGAAGACCGAACTCCAGAAACTGCAAAATTTGGAGTTCGACATAGCATCTCTCCTCCCCAAAGAGGGTGACCAGGGTGCAGACATTGCTACACTAGACTTGGGCTTGGACTTCACTGCTCTAATGGCAGACATTGCACCTTCATCTGCCAAAGTGTCTCATCCTCCAGCTCCTCTGGTACCAGTTGATGTTACTGATGATGAGACATCGGGCCACTCATCAGAGTCAGAAGGGGCAGAGACAGAGGATACCAGTTCATGGTCCGACGAGGGTGATGACCCTAAGGAGAAGGGCAAAGAGATTGCTGCGTCAACAGTGGAGGAAGAGGAGCACGCAGACATTGAGCGGGCCATAGAGCACTCGCTAGCGGATGTGGCCGCCCTTGCAGACCCATCGGCCACACAGCCATCAGTGGGCGAAGCTAGCAGCTCAGCAGCCCCACCACCAGCTCCCGTTCAGTCCCATAGCCCTCCTGCAGCCTCAAAGGACTCATAGGCTACTGAATCTCTTAGCGCGAATGCGCGCCAGGGAGCCCCTTGCACTCTAACTTCTTTTCTTATGCATTGGGGACAATGCATGATTTCGGTTGGGGGTGGTAGCCTTATCTGTATATTTGACCTATTTTCTGGTATGTTTCGCGACATTGGTAACTGTAAAATTTGTATTAATGGTTAATGATTTATGTATATATGTTGTTGTAGTTAAATAGATAGTAAAGTTAAGTTTGCCAATAAAATCCCCTTATTTTTTCTTTGCCGGGTTCTTTTTCAAGGGTGTAATAGTAGAACCGGGTTTATTACACTGAGACATATTGACCGGGATGGTGAAATTGTTTAGTATCAAGTATGTGCATCTGTGTGTAGATTATACCCTTTTTAACAGATCAACTGTGTGAACTTGAGGGTCACTCTGTAACTCTAGGTCCACCTAAAGTCATGTATTTATACATAAGGAAAGCCTCGAGTGGCCGAATGTTAACTCTAAAGCTGTAAACTATGTTAATCGAACAGTTTGTGTGCCATGTGTGTGAGCTCTTTGTTTAAAAAGTTCTTGTGTTTGCTTCTGCCATCTAGAACTTGCCCGGTTGGTTTTTCGACGCTTATTATAATTACACCGAATTGGAGAGAGGATCTTAGGCATTCTTTGTTTATTTATGAAACCTCTTTAGTTTTTTTAGCCTACCTGTGCATAAATAATATCACTAGTACCCTATTTGAGCCTTTTAGCCTTTTTCTTGGCCTCCTCATTACAAACCTTTCCCGTTCGTAAAACAATTATCTCTTTTGAACCCGTTCCTCCTTGAACATTGAGAATGAGGCTAAAAGCCTAAGTTGGGGGTGTGGGTCAAAATGAAAATGGATAAGGTTATGCAGTGAGGGTGAGAGCTTATACCTCAAAGTGCTAATGTAAATTTATGAAAGCTCCAAACAAAAAGAAAAAAAAAAGAGAAAAGAAAAAAAGAAAAGAAAAAGAAAATAGTTATATATGTATTTACAATAATGGAACTCTGAAGCAAATTAGAGAGGTATTTAAGGCGGGTCCACATTGGGAACTAAACGCCATTGAGGCTATGGGGTGTGAAAAGAAGCAAAGTGTAAAAAGAAAGAAAAATGTAATTAGTGTTCAAGGAGGATGTAGTCACTCATATCTAAATATTTATCCTACCCTTCCTTAAACCTACATTACAATCTTAAAAAGTCCTTATGTGATCTCCAACCGAGTGTTCTTAGAAGTAGGTGACGAATTAAAATAAGGGCAAGCCTATGGTATGGTATGTGGCGACACTTGAAATTTTGTTCTGAGAGTGAGTGTATTTGCACTTTAGTCCCTTTGTATTGTTATGATAAATATTGTGAGAGTGGAACTTTCTTTCCAGTGAGGGCACATGAACTGCTAGGTTGATAGAAAGTTGAGTTTTGAGTAAAGCATATGTGCATTCAGCTGAAGGTAGCCTTTAGTTACTTTGTTGAGGCTCAAAGTTCACAAGCTAATTGGTTGTCCTTGAATATACTGACGATTCAGGGAGGGTAAAGTATTCAAAGAGATATACTTAAGATACTAACAACAAACACCGTCCATAGTCAGTATTGGTTCTTGTTTGGTAAGTAGAGTCTAGAATAGGATAGTATCATTTTAGCTGCTTGAGGACAAGCAAGAGTTTAAGTTGGGGGTGTTGATGTGCCGGGGAATTTTGGCACATTTTGATACTACTTGCTTAGATTTTAACTTGTTTTATGCGCAAATTCCATCGATACTTATGTAATTTTAGTGTATTTGCAGTACATCAAGTGTAAGGACCCAAAAGCACGGAAAAGAGCCCAAAAAGCCAACTGAAGACAAGAAAAGAACCCAACAGCATCGCAGATGTGAATATGCGGTCGCAAACAGCACATGCGAACCGCATATTTCACAACCAAATTGCAAACGAGGACAGAATTCTAGGCACTTATTCATGTTGAGAATACGGTCACATATGCGACAGCAAAACTAGAATGCGAACCGCAAACATGCACTGGGGAATCGCAGACGCAAGCAGAGTTTTTAGTGAAAGTCAAGGTAAAGAATACGATCGCATAATCGATATGCGCACCGCAAACCCAACCGCAAATCAAGTATGCAGTTTACAGGGTGGTGGATTTGCGATGCAAAAGGGGTTCGCATTTCTTCAATGCGGACCGCAATTACAGAATGCGATGAAGGCAAAAACCCTTAGGCTAGATATGCGACAGAGGAAGAAGATTTGCGGACCACATTTCTGTTTTGCGACAGAAATGCGGTCCGCATTATTAACATCAGGGGCAAATTAGTCCGAACTTCGCCTCAATTTTTGGGCCTCTATAAATAGGTTTAATAGGGTTTTGTGAGGGACATCTTATCAGAATTGAAAGCACAAAGTACGAGGTTTAAACTATTTTGAATTCTTGGAAGCTTTTTGGATCAATTATCTTCTATTTTATAAGATTATGACAATTACTATTCTTTCACATTCAGTTTTTAGCATGAGTAGCTAATTCCACACGCTAAGGTTGTGAACCCTAGATAGGTATGATGTTATTGGGATTTTGATATTGAATATAGTTTCAACGGATGATTGATATTTATTTTCTTCTTATTCTTCACACAATTGTTGGTGGTTGCAAACATTAACAAACGCCATTTAATTTTACCTTTGCTTGGGAAAGTGGGGTAGAATTTGGTAGAAGTAAATAACAAAGACTCAAGGCTTTAAACCTTGTTTAATAAAATCACTTAGGAATAAGTAGGTTTTAATTTGGCGTTAATTGATTGTTCTTAATCACAACTCTTTTGTATTTGGGAAAATCATAAAGAGGACATATTATCCAACTATTGGAAAATATTGGGTAGTAAATTAGGCATCAATTGCATATCAAGAAAGTCTTCCGTTGGAAATATACAATATTAATATCAATAGCATTATACTACATTATGGGGGACACAACCTTGGTTTCTTTAAATCATATTATTTACATTCATAATATTGCAATTAGTCTTCATTTAACCTTAAATTCAATACATCTTTCGGTTACAGTTACTAGATAGAATTACGACTTAGTTGAGTACTACACTAATTAAGTAAACGTTTCACACCTATTCCTTGTGGGATTCGACCCCAACCTTGTTGAGTTATTATATTTGACACCGACCGCTTACACTGTTCTTAAGGTGTAATTTGAGCGTATCAGCACCTGCGGTTGCGCAGAAGCAGAGCCATGTCCGTAGGTGCGAGGCTTCAGCTGGCAGCGGAATTTCGCAGAAGCGAGATTGGTCTCGCAAAAGCGGCTTCGCAGAAGCGCAAATTTATCCGCAGAAGCGGAAATTGGGCACAACATAAGGACCCAAAAATGGTCATTTCTTCATTTTCGATTGGGATTTTTGGAGCTCGGTGCGATTTTGAGGAATTCTTCACGACTTCGACTTGGGTAAGTGTTCTATATCCGAAAGTGATTATATTTCATAAATCCATCATTATATTCATCGTTTAATTTGAGTTTTAATGGAAGAAATTGGATTTTTGTAAAACTCTTCAAAAACGAAAATTTAAGATTTGGAGGTCGATTTGTTATTGGAATTTGGTAATTCTTTCATGGTTGGACTCGATATCGAATGGGTGTTTGGTTTTTGTAATTTTGATCGGGTTCCGAGGCGCAAGCCCGGGTCGACTCTTTGAAGTGATTTTTCAATTCTTAGCTAAGATCATTATTTCATTATTTAAATTAGTTTCTTATAGTTATAATTATAGTATAAAATTATTTTGGATAGATTCAAATCGTTCGGAGTTGGAAATCGAAGGAAAAGGCCTACTAATTGATTGATTGAGCGTGGTTTGAGGTAAGTATCTTGCCTAACTTTGTGCGGGGGATACTACCCCTTAGGTAGTGAGTCTTTGGTGCTAATTGTATCATGTGAAGTCTGTGTACGCGAGGTAACGGGTACGTGCTCAGACTTATTTATGGAATATTGACCTTTTTAGGGCCCTTAGGTTCTCATGTTCATTAGATAGGAAGTTATTTTGTTATGTTAAGTTCCCCATTTACTAGTTTCACCCCTACATGTCTTAGTTGGAATTAATTGCTTCATGTTCAACCCTTATTGCCTATTTGACTCTTGTGTGCCTTAACTGAAGTTGTTGTCTCTTCGATTGCCATGCTATCCTTTCCTAATTGCTTATCCTTAATTGAATTTATTATTATCTCTTCTGTAATTGTCTATCCTTAATTGAGGTTATGATTATCTTTTCCGTTGCTTATCCTTAATTGAATTTGTTGTACCTCTTTCGTAATTGCTCAACCCTAAATGAAGCTAGTCATCCTCGATCGTAGTGGCCTCATCCTTATTTGAAATTATAGACTCATGTTATCTCTCTTGATGTCGAACTGTACTTTTGTGGAATCATCTGCTACATATCATTTCTCCCTTGTTGAGCTATTCTTATTGAAATTAGTATTTCCTATTGTGTTTATTCTTTGTGAGCTCGTTCTACCACTTCTTTGTGATCGAAAGCTCTTGAGTTGATTTACTTGTCGTATTCTCGTGCTATTGTTGTTGTTGTTGCTCTTGTACTCACTTTGTTGAGCCGAGGGCTATGCGCGATTGTGGTATTGACACTGTTTAGATGAAATGTTATGGAATATGGGCACATGTTGAAAGTCATCCTATTGTGATGTTGTGTTTTTGGTACGTAATATTGTTGGGAGGTTTTGTTGGGGTGTTTGCACGAGGTTTTTGCTGTGCTATTGTTACTATTGATATTGGCACATGCAGCGTGGCAAGGCGAATTATATATGTGGATTTGCGCATGTGGCGAGACAAGGTGGAAATATTATTATGCGCGTGCGGCGAGACAAGGTGGGCATTTACTTTATTATTGCGCACGTGGCGAGACAAGGTGGGCTATGTCGGGGATTGATTTGTGATGACTTGTGATGGCCTGGGGGCATTGTTGTTGTTGATATTTTTGTAGTGGCGTGCCTAACCTGTGTGAGTTTTACTTGGTGAAAATTGTGGGGATCGTCCTTATGTGCCATTCATTTTTCTCTACTCTTATTCGTTGGCCCGAACTGTGATAGAACACTTGCACAAGCATACACGTGCTTTATCACCCTATCGGTTTAAGAAGATGAACACTGATGCTACCGATCATTTGTATGTACTTCGTCTACTTGTCTTATATGTGAGATTGGTTCTATTGGCATGTGAGTCATCCGTGCAGTTATCAATGGTAATGAGGGCACGAGATACCAAGTGATTAGGGTTCATGAATTTGGGACCCGTGAATTGTGTGAGTTTTGAGGTTTGGTACCTCGTGGGGATTATTGAATAAACCTGGTGCGAAAGCGGTTATTCTTATCAAGTAGCTACTTATCTTTCCTTTATTTGTTTTTCACCGGATTTAAAATGTATCCAGCTTACTCTACCGTGTTATTACTTGTGGTGTCCCGCTGTAAATTGTTGCTTCTATTTCCTACTGAAAGCACTGTATTATTATTGTCATTATGCGTAATTTTGTAGAGATATCATACTCTGTTAGTTCTATACGTGTACTTGTTCAGATTATCTAGTCCAGTAGGTGTCTTGACTGTTCCTCATCACTACTCCACTGAGGTTAGTCTTGATACTTACTGGGTACCGCTGTGGTGTACTCATACTACACTTCTGCACATTTTTGTGCGGATCCAGGTAATTCGGAGTCAGTTAATCGCTAGCTAGCTGTACGGATCTTGCTGTGGAGATCAAGGTAAACCTGTTGTTACGTTCACAGGCCTCGAAGTTACCTTTTGTTATTGTACTTGCATTGTTTATCTCTATTTCGAAACAGTTATATTTAGAGGATTTTGTAACAAACTCAGTAGAGCTTATGACTTGTACTACCAGTTTTGGGAATTGTAAGTTGTGTAATAAGGTTCTATTTCCTAGTTATTAATTGTTGGTCAAATTCTTCTATTAATTTAGTAAGTGTTAGATTTACCTAGTATTAAAGACTAGGAGCCGTCACAACATCCTACGAAAGGAAAGTTGGATCGTGACACTACATGAGGTCTATAGTATAATTCATTAAATCATAAGATTACCAATTATTTGAGCATATTTATTTGGTGAAACAACTTCACTGTAATTCTTCTTCAATTGACTCTTAGCATCAAAGGACTGCTCACATGCACCCTATCATAGCTATCAAATTTCTTA
>MCJB01042470.1:6793-55903 GCA_002018475.1 Nicotiana obtusifolia
TTTTTAAGATATCTTTATAAAAGGGATTATCTAAATCGTTCATAAAAGTATTACTTCTTTTATTTGTATTAATAATTGTTTAAATTCTTGGATATTATTTTTTTCTAGATTTTTACCTGATATTTTCTTGTTTAAAAATTCTTGTTGGTCTTTCAAAAAATCTTGATTTTGTTCTAATATCCTTATAATCTCTAATTGTTTATTTTGTGTAGATTCTATTTTTTCTAATAAATTTAATATTTTATCGTTTTCCTTTTTAAGATTTTCTCCTAAATTTATTATTAAATCTGTTATTGAATTTAGATGAGGGTCTTCACTATGTAAATTATGTTCTCCTTTAGCTACGTTACACCTTATTTGTATTCCTTCTTTAAAAAATTTTCTATATTTTTTCTCAAATGGTATTTCTATATATATATATATATATATATATATATATATATCATTTACTTTCTCCCCTTAATTTTGATAGGCAATAAGAAGAATTGAAATCTCCACATTTAGCCTTTAAATTTCGCTAAATCTTTCTTGCCCAATGTTATAGATGGAAGACTTTTAAAGGAGGTCCTCAGTTGTGGGTGTGACTCCTCTTATTATTCTCAGCCCAATGTATACAAGTTTATCTGCTTTGATTCGTCTTTTGAAAATGATGTACATGAACATCTATGGTTCTGTGTACGTATTGTCCGGTCACAAGAGACCGATTTAGGATTTTAAAAACATGGGTATATTATTATAAAGAAATGGTTCTAGAATTTATATTTGATGGGTTTAACTTTAGTCTCTTACTATGAATTCATTATATTTTTTGTTTATCCTAAATTACGAGTAACAATTAAATTTGTATTTGGTTTTAAGGATATGTGACTTGGTTTAATACAGTTAAAGAATGAACAAAAATAAAGACTAAATTTAGTGAACAGGAAAGAGAGCAAACCACCAATATTGAATAACTTTTCTGTGTTAGAATCCTCTGGAAATAAAATATGAATTAGATAAACAAATAGACTATAGCTTTGTGTATATTGATCGTAGATTGTGTGTGTCCATTTACAATAGGGCTGCCTGTTTATATAGGAAGGGAAAAGAATTTTATACAAGGTAAAAATCTTATTTACAAGGTAAGATATCCCTAGAATTATGGATTCAACGTCTTTACTGATTTGAGCCGCGATTCCTGCCGAGATGTTTACATATCACGAGATTTCCGGTCCTTCAGTTACGCAAATCTGATATTTTTACCATAGGATGTTTTACCCTGATCGGCCTCGATGATCTCGTCTCGAACGCCTTGGCTTCGAGCTTCGTTCTGGTGGAATCCAGTCTTGGACTTCTCCTTTCGATGTCCCGATCCCGGCCTATCGTGTAGCGACTTCAATCGACGCTGGTCGTCGAGCCCCAAAACCTATATCCCTTATGCAAGTGATTTAACTCGATCCCATACAGATAGTCCCCTCGTTTTTTAGAGAGTAATGATAAAGAATGACATAAGCCGCCGCATTTAAGATTAGGTTTAAGGGAGACATACTTATGGCGCATAACAGGGAACCCGGGGAATCACATTGCAAAACGTCATATTGGTGAATGACGGCAGCATGGTGACGCACGTGTCAAATATCAAAATTGCCTTTTCGCAGACCAATTGAGGACAAGACCTGCAACGCCTGCAAATGCTAATTAATTTTTCCTCATTTTGGGACTCGAACCGCCACCTTTAAGAGGGTATAAATAGTCCTCCCTTCCTTCATTTCTAAAGTTTGCGTTATTGTATTCTCCAAGTCTCCTGAATTTGCTCATAAGTGTAATCTCCTTTATTCTTGTTTTACTCCTGATACTTACTATCTTTTTTAACCTTTTATTTCTGATGGCTAAGACATCCAAATCCGTTCTCCAGAAACAACCCCCTTCTTCTTCTCAACCTGTTGAAGAAACTGAACCTGTCGTCGTCGAGGGGACTTCAACCGAGCCCCAACTAAAAGCGTTCGTACCGGTTGGATGCTCAACCGGTACCGACTTAAGGTAGAGAAAGCTTCTTCTGTACCGGGCCGGGGTGAGCCGGTCACTAGATACATTTGTTCTATTACGAACAAACACATCGAGAGGGTTAAGCAGGATTGCAACTGGGTTGGTAAGGACGTGGTGGTTCCTTCACCAGAAGAGGCAATCACTACCCACATGGAGGGCTACTTGAGTGTTTACACTTACCCCTTCACGCTGGACCCTTTGGACCCCATCATCGTCGAATTTTGCAAAAGGTGTGATGTGACGCTGGGTCAGATCTATCCCTCTGTTTGGAGAATAGTCATTCTCTTCCATTTTTTCGTGAGTAAGATCGAAGGGCACCCCTTCACCCTCGATCATCTCTTGAGATTATACAGTCCCCGAATCTTCCAAGGGAGACTAATAAAACTTACTCGCGGGGCTAGCAAAGCCCCCTTTTCGAGCATCGACGAGGATAGGGACCGAGGCTGGATGAGCCGGTTTGTTCGAATAAAAACATCGGACCTGATCCCTGCCGAAAATATGCCGTTCCCTGAAAAGTGGAACATGAATTGTAAGTACTGTCTTCCTATTTCAATTCATTCGGTGTTTTCCTTTTGTTATCTTACTAACATATCTCGCATGGTGTAGCTGTTTCTCGAATGTCTGCTGCGATTCAGCATTTGGAAGAGTGGGTCCGGAAGGTGGTATCCCAAAGGACCTATTCAGAGCGTGCCTGGCACGAGATATCGAAGGCCGATGGGAGGCCAAAAATTATGGTGAAACCGGTAACATTTTTATTCCACATCTTATGTTATCGATGATGCTGCTGCACCATATCTTACTCCGTTCCTTCCTTTGCAGGTCTATCGAAGGACGTTGAATTGAGACCAGCGTCTACCTGTAGAGAGGTTCCCTGCCCTCCCCCTGCCTCGGAGCAGGAAGGAGAAAATCTGATATTTTTACCATAGGATGTTTTACCCTGATCGGCCTCGATGATCTCGTCTTGAACGCCTTGGCTTCGAGCTTCGTTCCGGTGGAATCCGGTCTTGGACTTCTCCTTTTGATGTCTCGATCCCGGCCTATCGTGTAGCGACTTCAATCGATGCTGGTCGTCGAGCCCCAAAACCTATATCCCTTATGCAGGTGATCGAACTCGATCCCATACACTTTTAAAATTATTCAAATTATATTCTTTTTGAAATTTTAGTACGCAGAAAATAAGACCGATAGAAGTAGGATTTGAACCGCCAATTTAACTCATAGAAGTGCAACCAATAATAATTGCACCATAGGAATCTTTCAGCATGGGTGCACGCACGTACATTTAAGTAAATTTAGAAAAAATATAACATTATTTTACATGGTTCAAAGAGAGAAGCATTAGTTCACGTGAACTCATATCTCTTAACCTAAATATGTCTCCACCCCTCACCCGTTAATAAGTCTATTAGTAAGTACATCCTTAGGGACAATTTAGCGAGCATATCCACAGAACCTTTTGAAATAAATGATTGGTCTGAACCATTGACACATTTGTAAAAACACCTATAGAATTTGATGAATTGAGTCTCAATGACATATTTAAGTTATGATCGATATAGATAGACTACTTTACTTATTACTCCTGTCAAAGCAAGTTAAAAGAAAGCATCTATTAACTTGTCTTTATAATGTCAGTAGTAATAAATTTTCCTTATATGATGATGTATTCGATAAACAAATCAAGTATGACTTCTCGAACTTTTCTTATTTACATGACAAGTAGTATTATTTTCCATTTTATCGGAGCTATATTTCAAGGCATTACTGGCTATTGAAAGATCGGCTACCTTGGGAGGGTTTCAACGGATAATTAAAAACTGATTAAATTGATCGAATCATATTGCATCGAATCGAGTTTTAGATTTTTTTAAAATAAAATTGTCGGTTTTTATATAAATGTATAACTATACCGATAATTAAATTAGGTTTTATTTTATGAAAATAAACCGAAAAAATAACGAATCGTAACGAATAAATTTACATGAAAAATATATATTTATATATTAAGTTTAAAAATAATAAAGCGTTAAATTTTTCCTTGGACCTTGGAATTATGAAAACGGTTACAAGCCAACAAGTAATTAAACCCAGAGTCCTAATTCTCAAACCTATTATACTACTCCTATAGAAAGTAAATTATTCACTCGCAAGACACAAGGTATTCAAGCAATTATGAGTTGTAACTACAATGTATTGAATATGTTTCCTTTCATATGATTTAAATTTATATGTTCGAATATTTAATCTTCTATATACTTTATTCTTGAGTCCAGTTTGCTTAATATCTTTTCACTCGTGTGATTAATATTTTCTTTATCTTTGCTTAGTTTCTTTTACGCTGTTGTAGAATAATTGATAGATCTATATTTTGATCATCTTTTTTTTTTTTTTTTACTTCATCACCCATTAAATCATAAAATGTCTAGAGAGTTTTTTTAAGTCCTATAAAAGTACGTATGTTATTGTATTCTGCTTCTACTAGTGACTTTTAAATGACATTTAAAAATATCAAAAAATTAACCGAACCGTACTGACACCGTCACCGAAGAGAAACCGACATGATTGAAACTATTTTTAAAAATCTAATTTTGATTATAGATAATAAAATAATCAAAAAATTAATATAATACAAATTTTATAAAAGAATCGACCGAATCAAATCCTTGACACCCGTGCTCCTGCCTGCATTGTTAAATATCCCTTTTCCTTCAATTGGAACTTTTATTGGGAGTAAGACATAGCGCACTACATATTGGACGAACAACGAAAATAAGAAAAGTGATAGATCTTAGGCAGTCCTTTCACATTTCTTGGCTATTTCCTTCCACTAAACTGGGTTAAAGCGATTGCACTCTTTTAACAGTTCAAGTTCATGATTCTCATTCATTGCATCCAACTAATTCCTTATACTTGCATCAAGTCATGTTTTGACCACTCCCAAAAAGTTAAACCACTATATTTCTTTCTAAATACATCCCTACTATATCTTCCGTTTTTGTTAGTGAAAATATTTGGATTTCGAGAATCAAATAAATTATATTTTAATTATAAATTTTTCATACGCTTTTTAAATATGTTCAAATATACGTACAAAATTAAAAAGTTTGAATCTTAAAAAGCAAAAAGTATCACATAAATTGAATAGAGGGAAGTAGTCATGTACTCATGTTCTTTGTTATTACACTTTGGAAATATGTGTAACAACAAATTATCAAAGTACGGGAAATAAACTGTAACATAAAGATAAAAGAAAAGTAATTTTACTAATTAATTATGAGTATAATTTTATTTGTTTCCTTAATTCTTCTCTCTGGATTATTCTCAGTGATTCGAGGGCAGGAGTAGTATATTTCTCGAATATAGGATAACGCACACCTCTTTGGGTTATTTGATCTCCATGAAAGTCGGACAATATTTTGGACTGATCACGAGGAACACTTATCTTAATTGCTCCATATTTCTCCAATCGAGGGCCAAAGTAGGGTATCTCTCGAGCAAAATATATTGTGAATCTTTTTGAAATATTTAATTATCAAGAAATGTACGGTCTCATTTCGAGTTGATCTTGAGGAAGAACATATTTTGATCATTTCGGCTTTTAGAAATTACAATATTTGATATCTTGATTTTTTTGAATATCTCAAGAATTAATGGGAATTTTAAATAGTATCTTTAAGGGAATAAGTACCTTTTTTTATAGGTGTAGCTTAAGATATGGTAGAGTAGCCTAAAGAAAACCTTATAGGCCTTTGCATTTCAAGAGAGAGGATGAATTCTGTCTTGAATTTAAGATTTGCCCAAAGTATAATTATGGACTTATTTTTTATGTCTACAATATCTAAACCACAAGATTTTCATGTAATTTCAGTAAACTTAAGAAGCTGAAAATTAATTATTTGGTTGCTAAAATGACATCCCCTAATGAGATTATATGACTAAAAAGAATTAATTTGTTGGTTCCGCCAACAAGCTTGGGGAATTTGCACAAATGGCCTTTTTGACATCATTATTCAAATTATGTCCCCATCAGTTTAGTGGTCTAAATTTGTCAACAAAAAGAAAAAGTCATCTAACTCATTTTAGGGGCGAGATTAGTTCGACTGACGCGCAATGTTTCTTTGGATAAATAATTCAGCATTCAATCTACTACCCCATTCACCTTTTGAAATATTGAAACTAACAAATAATGTTAAATCAATTTTACAAAATATATACGTAAAATACGTAATTTGGCGTAAAGACTATATATATATATATATATATATATATCAAAATAATTACATCATAATATGAGAGTCTAAGCTCTCTGAAATCCCATTGTTATTGTCTAGCACCACACTAGTATTACAAGCATTGATTTTTCTAGTAAATATAGTTTCTAAAATGTCTGCCCATATTGCTTCGTTTGCAAACATCGGAGAAACTACCAAAATTTCAAGCAGATTACTGGTTCCCCAGCTGCTCCATCAATGACTTGCATTTACAAAAAATGGAATTGTAAGAAACGTGTCCTTGCTTTATCATTCTTATCACTTCTTTCAAGTCAATAGTGATTTCAAGAGGTATCATTAGTGCTAGAAGTTCTGTCATAATACTTGTAGTGTGTGTCAGGCCTTTCATATAACCTAGAACTCAATCTCCCATATTATTTCTGAATACTTCACTTATTCTCCCAAATTTTGTGCTGGTAATTGCAACCCCATTGATATTGAGTTTGTAATACTCAATTGTTGGGGGCTCCCATTTTAGTTGAAGAGTGATTATGTTAGGGTTAGCTCTGTGGTATACTGCCACATGATAGTATTCTACTACCCTATAAATTGTTTGATTAACAGGGATGCTATTTCTCTTCTTGTCAAACACATTATTGTTCCTGGTTAACTAGATGTTCCAGAAACCAAAGGGGAGTAGATACTTCCATTCAATTATGTCGTTAAATGGTATATTTTTCAGCTTGTTCCAAGTGTATTTCCAGTTGTGTTGAGAAAAGGAGAGGAAAGCGAAGCATGTTTTGTTGGTGCATGCCTGAGATAGGTTTAGCCAAAAAAGCTTGGCGTTCATGCGCTCAAAAAAGATATGGTTGATGTCTTCTATAACTGTTCTACAGTAAGAGCATTTGGGGTTAATATTCAGGCCAACGGGTTGGAGGTGCTTCCCTATAGGCAGTCTGTTATGTTGTAGAAGCCAAGTGAAGAATTTGATTTTATTAGGGACTTTGAGCTTCCATACCCAACCAAAATGATCCTCTTGAAATGCAGTATGCTCCAAATTGGATTTTTAAAGGAATAGACATATTTTGCACTCAACATGCCATTACTGGTGAGGTTCCAGATGAGTTTATCCTCCGCATTGGTACTATAGGGGATGAAGGTGCATTGGATGACGGTTGTAATAGCTTTAGGAATTGGGTAGTATATGGCACTGAAATCTCATTCCCCATTTGGATGCATGGTATTGATCTTCATGGACATCAGGCTCCTGCCATAGGCCTTGGAGGGTGGAGTGCAGTGAGTGCACGTTAGGGATCCAAGTATCAGTTAGGAAGTTTACCTTATCCCGCTTTTAACTACCCACCTAGAGGCTTTTGTGTGTACTTTCCAACCATCCAGTATGCATTGCCATGTCCCAGATGAGTCACTGGTGTGAAATAGTCTCCATGCTAGACTGATGTGACTTGCCCTTCTTCATTTCAGCTTTCTGTAGACCTAAGCCCCCTTATTTTTAGGCTTGGTCACTGCGTCCCATTTAATCATGTGTACTTTTCTTTTTCAGAAGTAGTGCCCCAAAAATAAAATTCCTCCGAATTCTATCAATTTGATTGATTATATGTGCAGGCAACTTAATGTATTTTCACAAGGCTTGGGATACTTCCCAGGCTAGATTTTGCCAGGGTTGTACGACCGCATGTTTAAGAAATTAATTTTTCATCATGCAAAATTTGTGTTCAAACTGTCTACGCTGAATTAGAAATTATTGTTGGTAGGCCTTTTGTGGAAGATAGAAAAACCAAAGTATTTCCCAAAAGGTGCACTAGTCTTAATGCCCAATAGGGAGCTACAAGAGTTGGCCCAGTTATCATTGCAGTTAGCAGAGAAAATCATTTTAGATTTTAGGAGATTGACTTTTTGGCCAGATGTTGAATTAAAGTCTTCCGGGGATGTTAGAATTATATCATAATTTTTCCTACTAGCTCTTGCAAACAAGGTGAGGTCATCAGCAAAGAATAAATGAGGTATCTTAGGTCCTCCCCTACTTATACTAATAGGAAACCACTCCCTTCTCTGGATTGTACATCAATATTTCTAGAGAGCTTTTCCATACAAATTATGAACAGATAGGGAGAGATCAGCTCACCCTTCCTTATTCCTCTAAAAGGCTTGAAAATAGTTGTCTGGCTTCCATTGACCAGGACAGATATAGAGTTAGAAGATATACATGATTGGATCAGGTTAATAATCCTAGTGGAAAAGTTAAAGAATAGTAGGAAATCCCTAATGAAAGACCATTTAAGTATGTCAAAAGCTTTTTCCAGATCAGCTTTGAGAATCATATTAACATTCTTCCCTTTTATTTTCTGGAAATGGGTGATGTATGCCTTGACCACTATAGCATTGTCAGTAGCTCTTCGATTAGAGAGGAAGCTAGCCTGGGTGGGGTAAATGATATTGTTAAAAAAAGATTTAATTTTGTTCACAATGATTTTTGTGAACAGTTTGTACATGCTGTTACACTGACCAATGCGTTTGAAATTCTTGAGCATTGTGGCATTTGGAGATTTGGGGATCATGCACAGGTATGTTTTGTTCATTTTTGGGGGTATTGTCGATGTGGAGAAGACCCTTCAGCAAAAGCTAATGACTTGGCCAGATAAGATGTGCCAGTATTTCTGATAGAAGAGTGGATGAAGTCCATCAAACCCAGGAGCTTTTAGAGGTTTAAGAGACTTGATGGCACAAAGAAGTTTACTAAATCTCAGTAGAGAGTCTAGGGGTGATTGATCAATATTCGAGAGAACTAGAGGTCTATTTGGGTGTGAAATATGCCATGTGGAAGATTGATTATCTATAGTGAATATATTGTTGAAATACCTAAGGATGGTGTCCTTGATATGTGGTGGTTCTTGAATTAGGTTCCCCACTTCATCTTTTAAGCAAATGATCATATTCTTCCTTATTCTATTAAGAGTGGTTTGTGAAAAAATTTGATGTTGGCATCACACTCACACAACCAGTTGATTCTAGATTTGAGCTTCTAGAAGTCCTCCACATTCTTAGGAATAGAAGAAGACTCATATCGAAAGTTGGCTTCGAGGTCTTGAAGGAACCTACTGAAAGTGTAGTCAGGTGACTTCTGGATGACCGTTAATCTGGCAAGAATGTATCCTTTTGTAATACCCCGAATATATTTGAAATATTTAAGGGCATTAGGAAGTTTGACATGTCCTAACTACATTGATTGGCATGTTAAAAAGGACTAATAATATGAAAGATATCTATTAAATATAATATTATATATATTCAAAATGATAATATGATCTAAGGAGAGCCCTCAGGTTAAGCTAAGTTGGAAATCATATGACGGACTAAAGTTTTAAATAAGCACGCACAAGGCGTATCTTCAAACAAGTATCACTCCAAATTTATAAAGATTTGTATTGCGATCTATATATCAAATTAAAATTAAAGGTCTTTGAGTTTTTTTTTTCCTATCACTATTACCATGTAATGATAAAAGTTGATACTTCTCTCTAACATTCTCTCTCTATAAGAATTATATCTAAAGTAGATCTGGTGGGACAACATCACAATGGCCCACCATCGGCCCCAATATCTGACTCTACAACTGCCTCTGTAGCTACTGATATTTTGACACGTAGTCTATATACAACGACTCAAACCTCCTTGCCACCTATGATCACCACTGAAAAGGACATACTGAAAGATAACCACCAAACAAACACTGCAAATTTCGATAACCCAAGCCATAATACCAACACCTCAAACAAAAACCAAATCAACACTGCTATCTCACACACCATACCACCACAACAAAAAATTTCAGTCGACTTTGATAAACCAGAGAGGAGGAATAAGAAGCAATATGGAGCAAACATACAAGAAAAAGGAAACACAGAAGAAATCATTAATCCACCTCCAGTACCAGCTACAAAAGGGACAGTCATTGATGACAAAACTACTCAGATTGGGGCTAATAGATGGACTCAAGGAGCACATAAACCATCTTTTGCTGCATCTATCCAAGCAGAGCTACCATCTACGACTGAATGTGTCATGTCAGAAGAGATAAAACATGGTACCCATCTAGGTAAGCCCACAGTGTTTTTCAATGCTGAATATTACTTCGTGAATCTAGCAAAAGAATGTAGACTCACCCTAATTGAAAAATTTTATAAGAGAAAGCCTTCAATGGAGGATATTAGTAAGGCTTTTATTAGATAATATCATCTGAAAGGGTCAGTAAAGATTGCTTATTTTTATTTTTCATCATGTCTATATTGATTTTTCTAGTGAAGTTGATTATACTCACATTCAAAGTAAGAAGTTTGTGGATATTGATGGGACCCCTATGAAGATTATGTTGTGGACACCTGACTTTAAACCTGAAGTAGAAACACCAATTGTGCCGGTATGGATTCTTATTCATCAGTTGCCTGGTACTTGTTCAAATAGGGAATAGTGTCTAAAATGGTTCAATCTGTAGGGGTTGCCATTGCTCCTTCAAGCCACATATTCAAAATCCAGACGTAATATTGCTAAAATAAAAGTGAAGATTGATTTTCTTAAGTCAAAATTGGATCAAATATGGCTAGGTTTCACAGGATGGATGGCGGTGAAGATGGAGTATGGCTGGATATAGAGTTTGAGGGTGTGCCTTCTTATTCTCTATATTGCAAAATGCAAGGTCATATGGAAAGTCAATGTCGAAATAAAATCAGGGATGAGAGGATAAAACATAACGGGGAGGAAAGACTCAAAATTGACAAAATTAATCAACAACATGATATTCCCTCAACTACTAAAGGGGTCCAAAATAAAGAGGAGGAATTCAAGACCGTGACTCGAAAAAGAGCTACAAGAAATAAGACCGTACTAAAACTAAGCCAACAAGCAGGAACAGATCAGATGAATGGTCAAATAAAGGAAAGAATGTACAGAACAACAAAAAAAATGGTGGCATTGTCATCAGAGAACCTACTATGATGACACGAAAAGAAGTGATGAATGAAATACCAGGGAAAGGGAAGGCAATTGACACTGGAGACACAAAAGCAATGCATGATGAATTAGTGGATCTGAGTAAACATACAAAACAAGATGATACAAAAAAAAAGCAGAAGAAGAAGAGAAACATGGGTAAATATCACAAAACAACAACAAAGTGAGTGAAGAAGGCAATCAACAACAACATGTGGAACAACAAAAAGAATAACAAACAAATGGCAATGGGGTAATTGTGAACGACAGGGATACAACTGGGAAAAGAGATCAAAGTAATAAGAGGCAGCAAGTGGAAGTTTTACAATCCAACCCGAAGGTTATGCATCAATTGGAAGAAGAACAAAAGGGAAACAAAGCAATAAACCACATCATTGACCCATGAGAGGTACAAAAGGAATTTAAGAAGCTAATATGTGGTACTAATCTTGAAAATGATAGGAACCAGGGTCAAGAACAGTTATCTGATGGTGCATTGGACTTCACTGATGAGGAGAATGAAGACTCTGAAGGTAATGATTACGGAGATGAAGATAGTTCAGAAAAAAGTGAGGGGTATGCAAGTGTGGATAGTGAGGAGGAGAATAGTGATACCATTGCTGACAAGTTGGTCGAAGTCATTGTTGGACTAGAACCAATCCCAGCAGCTATGTCTAATATTATCAACTTAGGTCATCTATCATCGAGGGGAAGATCTAATTCAAGTCGGGGTAGAGCACCTTCATGAGGAAGAGGGGGAAGAATTTTTTCACAAAGGCCTGAAAAGGCTACAAAGAACAAAATCTTCTTTGACAAGTGATTATGTTTAAGTCCCTATTTTGGAATATCAGTGTGACGACCCGGTCAGTTGTCTCGTGGGTTACCACTCCGTTTCCCCCATTTTATGCTTTATTATGCTTCGTTATCCGAGCTCTAGGTAATCAAGTTGAGTAATCTGCGTTTGGGGTGAGTTTAGCAAGAAGAGAGACACTTAGTCTCTTTCAAGGAGGTCAAAATTGGAAAGGTCAACCGGATATTGACTTATGAGTTAGAGGGCTCGGATGCGAGTTCTGATGGTTCGGTTAGTTTCGGGAGATGATTTATGACTCTGGAGTGTGGTTGGAATTTGTTTTGGAGGTCCGGTGTAGAATTAGGCTTGAATTGGTAAAGTGAGAATTTTGGCGATTTTCGCTTGATAGGCGAGATTTTGATCTGAGGGTCGGAATGGAATCCGAAAGTTGCCGTAGCTTCAATATGTGAATTAGGATTTGTGTGTAAAATTTCAGGTCAACTGGACGTGGTTTGGTTGGATTTAGATCAAAAGAGCGATTTAGAAGATTTTGAAATCCTTAGGCTTGAATCCGATGCGAATTTGATGTTGTGATGTTGAATTGAGCGTTCCGAAGGTCGGAACAAGTTTAAATAAAGTTATGGGATATGTTGGCATGTTTAGTTGAGGTTCCAGAGGCCTCGGGTGAGTTTTGAGTGGTTAAACGGATTAAACCATCGTTGGAAAAGCAAAAGTTGCAGAAAAACCAGGTGAGAATGCGGACCGCATATCTCAAATGCGGACCGCATATATCACAGTGGAGTCGCAAAAACAAGTAGAAATCTGGGCAAGATTCGCGACCAAAATGCGGCCAGAATGCGAACCGCATATTTGACAATGGAGATCGCATATTGAGACAGAAACTTGGACAAAAATCTACGTCAGGAATGCGACGAGAATGCGATCGCAAAACATGAAATGCGAACCGCAAACCTCGCTTTGTGTTGATTTCGCGGTGAAGGCTAGGGCTATTTTCGTGATGGCTACGTCAAATATGCGAACCGCATACATGTTATGCGACAGGTATGCAATCGCATAATTGGCCGGGCAAGGGTGTTTTAACTCGATTTTTGACCACTCTATAAATAGAACTTCGTGCCCATTTTGCCATGCAAAACCCATTCCCGTCACCCACGAAGAGAAACGCCTCCAAACACCATAGAATCACAACAAATCAACCTCAAAACCATACCAAGGGGAGAATTTCTTGAACAAACTCTTAAGGAAGGGAGCTTTGACCATCTTGAACGCAGTTGGAGCTAGGGAACTCGGATTGAAGCAAAATCTTGAAGGATTTTTGGAAGATTTCAAGGGAAATATCGGGGTAAGTATTCCCAACTCAATTTTGAAGAATTACCTAAGATTATAACTGTTCCTAGCATTTTTACTGGTGATTTAAGTTGTGAAAATTGTGGAAGACCCTAAGCTTGTATTGTGAGACTTAGAGTTCGAACTGATGTCGGAATTTAATAAATCTCGTATGGTTGAACTCGTGATGAGATAAGGGAACCGTTGAGGTGAAAATTACTGAATTTCGAGAAGTGGGCCAGGGGCTCGGGTTTTTGGTAATTTCGGGATTTCTTAGTAATTTTGATTGTTTTCGCATGGGCTTTGTTCCCTCAACATATTGTGACGTAATTGATTGAATTCTGATAGATTCGATGCACGTGAAGGCCAACTCCAAGGGAAAGGGCGTCGTGGGCTAAGGTTTTAGCCAGTTTGAGGTGAGTAATGCTTGTAAATGATGTCCTGAGGGTTTGAAACCCCGGATTTGCAAATCGTGGTGCTATACTATGCCGTTTATTACTGGGGATTGTGACTCGGTCCATCCCGATTGATGATTTTACTACGTAATTTATTGAAACCCATTGATATCATCATATTTGGGCATCTCGCCGGTTATGTGAACCCTTCAAGGGTATTTGTCATTGTTTGCTAAATCATATTTGGGCATCTCGCCGGTTATGTAAACCCTTCAGGTGTATTTGTTACTGAATTGATTCATTTCATAAACTCAGTTTTGAATCTTAAATGATATTTTCAAATAATTTTAATGGGATCGGGTGGCACGCTGCCACGAGATGTGATGTGAATGGATTGGGTGACACGTCGTCACGAGATATTGCGCCACTGAACCCCCCACAGTGAGCGCCGGTTACCCAGGGAACGGGTGGCACGCCGCCACGAGAGTCATGTTGTGCATTGCATTTTTGTTGTGTTGGTGTTGTTCTCATTTACTTCATGTTATTTGCTTAGAATATTTACATGTTACAGTTTCGTTGTGGATTGCTCTAAGCCTTATCTGTTTTCTTACCTTCAGACGTTATTTATAATTATTACTCACTGAGTTGGAAGTACTCACATTACTCCCTGCACCATGTGTGCAGATTCAGGCGTTATCAGTTCCGCTCCTATGTATTGACTACTACTGTCAGGGCGGTGATTCAGAGACCACGAGGTAGCTGTTGGCATCCCCAGCCCCGTATCTCTTTCATCATGTTATTTCCAGTATCTTCAAACAATTGTGCCAAAGATATTGTAATAGTAATTTTATTATTAGGACTTTCATTAGTTGCTCATGACTTTGTGACACTCCGGTTCGGGCTGTAGTCGGGATGGTTCATTATATTTTTTTCGCGAATTACTGTTATTAAACCGTACTTATATTATTTTCGTATTGTTTAACTGTTGAATGAAGTTTAGTTTGAATTGGCTGGCCTTGTGTTCACGAGAGGCGCCATCACGATCATGGTTGGGATTTTGGGTCGTGACATGTAGGTTATGATTGGTAACAATGACAACCGGTAACAAGAGATAATACAGTTGGTAACAATGACAACTGTAGGTTCCAGTTGGTAACAATGACAACTGTAGGTTACGGTTGGTAACAATGACAACTGTAGGTTCCAGTTGGTAACAATGACAACTGTAGGTTACGGTTGGTAACAATGACAACTGGTAACCAGAGCTGTGAGATTGATACTGAGCCCAGGAATATTACAGTTAGTAACAATGACAACTGTAGGTTACAGTTGGTAACAATGGAAACTGGTAACCAAAGGTGGGAAGATTTTTAAATGATTTCTTACTGATTTACTATTTTCAAATAATGATTTACTGCTTCATTATGCATTGCCTTGTGCTTTATTGGGAATATTTTTAAATGATTTCTTACTGATTTACTGTTTTCAAATAATGATTTACTGCTTCATTATGCATTGCCTTGTGCTTTACGTGTTCCCTTACTTTCAGTCATTATTTATATGTGCTAGTCACTGAGTTGGAAGTACTCACATTACTCCCTGCACCATGTGTGCAGATTCAAGCATTACTGATTCTGCTCCGAGGCATTGACTACGATTGTCAGAGCGGTGACTCAGAGACTACGAGGTAGCTGTTGGCGTCTGCAGCCCCGTATCTCTTTATATTGTTGTTTCCACTTTCTTCAAACAATTGTGCCAGAGATATTGTAATAGTAATCTTGTTATTAGGATTTCATTAGTTGCTCATGACTTTATGACACCCCGTTTTTGGGCTGTTGTTGGGATGGTTCACTATGTTTTTTCCGCAAATGACTGCTATTAAACTATGTTGTGCTGTTCTCTTGTTAAATTTATTGCTTAAAATGAGTTATGGTTCGAATTCGCTGACCTTGTCTTCACGAGAGGCGCCATCACGATCGGGTTTGGGATTTGGGTCGTGAAATCTTGGTATCAGAGCCTAGGTTACATAGGTCTCACGAGTCATGAGCGGGTTTAGTAGAGTCTCGCAGATCGGTACGGAGATGTTTGTATTTATCTTCGAGAGGCTGCAGAACCTTTTAGGAAAAACTTCATATTCTTGATATCCTTATCGTGCGGTTTGATTCTGTTGAAGCTTATTCCTTTATTTCCTTCCTACTCAATCTTATGCGGCGCGAAGCGCTTGTTATCAATGTGATGCGGTGTCGTCGTCCTTGTTTGAACGCATTATGGTTCGTCGGTGTTACGGTCTTCTTGGATTTTTCCTTCGGGGCATGGTGCTGTGAAATGGTGCCTAAGGGGTAGTTTTACCCAGTGCAGCGTCATTAGAAGGTGTCGGTAAGGAATTCCACCAGTGGGTTATCTCCTGTGGGCAGATTAGCGGTGGCGTGATGTTGATGAAGCTTATGCGAAGTATATTATTTGCTACCCAGTAAGAGGTCGAGTGTGTGACTATGACTTGTAATCCAGGATGTTCATGAAAAGCTTAACGAAGATTTTGAGAAGTCTGTCAGGTTAATGGTGCGAGATCATGGTAATTGAGAAGGAGGAATCGTCGTGGGCTCTACATTGTGTGACGGTGGCTTAGAGCTAAGTGGGGGAGAGCCCCAGCATTTACAATTGGATCGCATGGTTGTCTGCCTGTGCGGCTTCTAGTTATCGGTACGTTGGCGGATTACTTATGACTAAGAAAAAGGAAGTATTAGGGGTAATTCAGCAAATAACCAGATGGGCGTGTGCTATATTCGGCGTTATCGATGCATGTTCAGGTTTTTGGGAAGACTCGGAGCTTGTGTTTTGTGGACGTGATGTACATGGAAAAGAGCACAGTCGGTTATTTTCGGGACTAGGTCAGAGTGATTGACCCTCGATAACGGTCCTAGTGGATTCAAGAATTAAAGTGCAGTGCCTAAAGATTTCGGGTCCGATGTGTGGTTAAGGATCGATTCTTCACAATGGATTGCGAACGAAACTTGGAATATTCTATGTTACCATCGGGTATGTGGTGCAGTATTGGAGGAAAGGAAGAAATAGCTTCGGATTCGCAGAAGGTCTTGCAAAATGGGTGTACCAGTCTGAGATATTATTGAGCACATAAGGAGGGTATGAGATGGTTCATGAATATTGAGACGATGTGGTCTCGCGATTCGGGTCACTCGAGGTGAGTGCGAATTGAGTTCTTTATGTTGTGAATGGAGCTATTATATTTCTAAGTCAGGTCAAGAGTAAAACTGAAAGAAGTTGGGTCATTTAGTAATGGTCAAATCGGTGTGATGGTGGCGATGATCAGTTCCTTCGGCGTGTGAAGTTTTCATGCGGTATGTGGTTGTGTGTGCAGGTCCGATAGCCACCATGATTTGATTGATTTGGGAGATATTTGATTCTAATGGCCTTGTTGTGTGAATGGACTCCAGAAGAGTCATAATGGTTTACACCACAACTTGAGGTTTGTATTTTCTGTGGTTATGGGAATTCAGTTGCATGTTCCCATGGTTATTCTGAAATGAGTTGAGTGAAGGGGGTTCTAGCCAATGAAGTATTCCTTCTACTAATAGTTCAGGGGTTATGAGAAATTCTTTTAATCTCGCGTAACGGTATCATGTATGGATCGGGTTGCATGCCGCAACAGTGTTATGTAGAGTACGGTCCCCTATATCTATTCCTGCATATTTTGTTTCTCATCCTCTGAGAAGGGTTCGTAACATCTGTTCGACCGTTTTATTCGTTACGCGTACTAGATAATTCTTTTCCACAGTTTGTTCCTCTTTATGTGTCATGTTTAAATTGTAGCTTGTCGGCGCATTGATGGCGCCACATGAGAACTGAGTTGGTGTTTGAGGCGGCTTATCGCATGAGCAGCTTGCACCGGGTGAGACGAGATTATTGGAGCTGAAATCTATGCAATCAGATTTATATAAGGCACATTAAAAGGAAATATCGTTATTCAGTTCAGAATTAGGTAATGGTACTTGACAGGATGAGAGACTCCATGAATTATTGATTCGGTAGGTGGCTACGAGTTTCTACACGTCTCTTTCATCGTGGCAGTATTGCGAGATTTTGAACAGGATTTATATGCGTCATGAGATGTGTTGCAGGCACCAGATTCCTGAAATTTCAACTATTGTGGTCGGAGGATGTTATTATAGGCAATCGACTTATATGGTGAGTTTGTGAATTTACTCTACTACTGTGTTTATCCCTGTTAGGAGATTTTAATGGTCTTAGCCGTGTCTATCTTTCTTTTTGTACACTATTGAGGGCTATGAGTCCAAAAGTGACTTTCTGTTACTCACTACAGTGGGTTTTCATGTAATTTCGGATAATTGATTAAAGCTTTATGAATTATATGCCCTACCGGTATGGGACTTCATTATATGCCGTGATTTCGAGTAAAGGAAATTATTTTTAAAGGAGAAATGGATAGATTTCGGTTGGCACGAGTGCATATTACTTGTGATTCAGAGTTGAGGACGAGATCCTCGCATTTTTAATATGATGTGAAGAGCTTAAACGGGGCTATGAGCCATGGTGGAAGTTATATAAGGACGAGATCCTTGTGATGGAAAATTATGTGTTTTAAATTCTCCCTGTGTGGAATTAAATTTGTACTATAGTATTGATAGAAAGCCATGCCTGTTAGGCTTATTTGATAATTCTTCTATGTGTTTCGTGCATATTTTGCCATATTCGTGCTGTAATTATTGAGTTTTAGCCTACAAGGGGAGTGTTCAGGTGTCGTTGAATGTGACTTGTTAATTCGAGTAAATAATTATGAGGTCTTCATGCCTTGTGAATTGCTGTCAGAGTTGTGAAAGTTTGAAATGAGGTTTTGGTTAATACGAGGTTAATTGACGATGCTGGAATTAATTATGAACAACTATTATAACTAGAGACGTGGTTATGGGCATACATATGATGGGCGCGTAAGCAGGAGTTGCTACAGCCGGTTGAGACTAACACGCTATGTTGAACTAATTGGGCTGTGAGAAATTAGGCTTTGAAATTTATAAATGTAGATAAAAGAGATAATATTCAATTGAGAAGGTGTTGTCGGATCCATGTTAAATTTATGGTGACGTAGAATTGCCTGCAAGTGTGTGTAATAATACACATAGAAATTTAATGTCCTCGAAATAGTCCTTAGCACGTTCGAGGACGAATGTTTGTTTAAGTAGAGGAGAATGTGATGACTCGGCTAGTCGTCTCGTGAGTTACCGCTCCGTTTCTCCCATTTCTGCTTCATTATGCTTCGTTATCCGTGTTTTATGTAATCGCGTTGAATGGTTTGCGTTCGGAGTAGATTTGGTAAGAAATGAGACACTTAGTCTTTTTCAAGAAGGTTTAAGTTGTAAAAATCAATCGGATGTTGACTTATGACTTAGATGGCTCGGATGTGAATTCCGACAATTCGATTAGCTTCGGAAGGTGATTTATGACTTAGGAGTGTGATCGGAATTGGTTTTGGAGGTCCGGTGTAGAATTAGGCTTGAATTGGTGGAGTTAGTATTTTGGCGATTTTCGGTTGTTAGGCGAGATTTTGATCCGAGGGTCGGAATAAAATTCCGAGAGTTGCTATAGCTTCGTATGGTGATTTCGGACTTAGCGTATGTCCGGATTTAAAATTGGAAGTCCGTAGGACAATTCAACGCATTTTGGCGAATGTTGGAAGATAGAAGATTTTTGGAAAGTTTGACCGAGGAGTTGACTTTTTGATATCGAGGTCGGAATCCAGTTCTGAAAATCTTCATAGGTCCGTTATGTCATTTATGACTTGTTGCAATATTTGAGGTCAATCGGACTCGATTTAATAGGTTTCGGCATCGAATGTAGAAGTTGGAAGTTGTTAGTTTCATTAGGCTTGAATTGGGGTATGATTCGTGTATTTAGCATTGTTTGATGTGATTTGAGGCCTTGACTAAGTCCATATGATGTTTTAAGATTTGTTGATACATTTGGTTGAAGTCTCGAGGGCCTCGAATGGATTTTGGATGGTTGATGGAGTTTAACTTGGGCATTTCAAGAATGTGTCAATGTCGTCTCTTCAAGAATAAGTGGTATCATATTATGCAAATTGACTCCAAATTCAGTTTTAATTGAAGCATTAGATCCGTATCGAAATTTCGGAGTCATAGCAAAAAGAATCGTCCAATTCGGACATCGTATGAGAAAGTTATGCCCATTTTTGTGTCAGGGAAAAATCGCCAGCGCCCAGAGATACTGGAACCAGCGCCACAGGCAGCGCCCGGCGCCACCTGTGGCGCCCGAGGCAGAAAAGTACTATAAAAACGGGGGTTTTGGCCATTTTGACAAAATAGAGTTGGGGGAGCTTGGTTTGGGCGATTTTTAGAAGGTTTTCCACAAATTTGAAGGAGGTAAGTATTCTTTATCATAAATCCTTCATAGATCATGATTCCATACTCATTTACATCATGAATCCATGAATCTATGGAAGAAAAATCAGATTTTTTTTTACCAAATCTTCCGACAACGAAAATTTAAGATTTGAAAGCCAATCCGATGTCGGAATTTGATGATTTTTGTATGGGTGAACTCGTTGGGAGAGAAGGAACCCGTTGATGTGAAAATTTTTGAACTTCGAGAAGTGGGCCCGGGGCTCGGGTTTTGCTAATTTTTGGATTTCTTAGTATTCATTGATTGTTTTCGCATGGACTTTGTTCCCTCAACATATTGTGATGTAATTGTTCTGAATTTGGATCGATTCAACGACGTGGAGGCCAATTCAAAGGGCAAAGGCGTCGTGGGCTAGAAATTTAGCCGGTTCGAGGTGAGTAGTGATTGTAGATGATGTCCTGAGGGTTCGAAACCCCGGATTTGCACATCGTAGTGCTATATTGAAGTGAGGCACACGCTCGATGATGAGCGTGGGGTCGTTTACTACTGGGACTGTGACTTGGTCCGTCCCGATTGATGATTTTTACTACATATTTGATTGAAACCTATTTGATATCATCATGTTTTGGGCTGATTGCCATATTTGGGCTTCGTGCCAATTGTTTGAACCCTCCGGGGAGTTTTATCACTATTTCCTCACTATTTGTACTTATTACTTGAACTCAGTCATCTTGTTTCCACTGTAGTACAACTCAGCCACTTTTTACTCAGTTTTGAGATTTACACAATATTTGAAATGATGTTTGGGCTGAGAACTACTGTTTTACTATGCCCGAGGGGCTTGTGATGATTTTCTGACTGAGTGCGGCCGAGGGCCAGGTGTGAGGTTTTACTCTGTGATATAAGGCCGAGGGCCCGAGATACTGTATATATGCCACGAGGTGGCTTGATTGATATGAGGCCGAGGGCCTAGATGTATGCCACGAGGTGGCTTGATATAGCGCTTGGGCCATAAGGGGCCCCTCCCGGAGTCTGTACACCCCCAGTGAGCGCAGGATACCCAGAGATAATACAGTTGGTAACAATGACAACTGTAGGTTATGGTTGGTAACAATGACAACCGGTAACTAGAGATATTACAGTTGGTAACAATGACAACTGTAGGTTACAGTTAGTAACAATGACAACTGATAACCAGAGATAATACAGTTGGTAACAATGACAACTGTAGGTTACGGTTGGTAACAATGACAACCGGTAACCAGAGCTGTGAGATTGATACTGAGCCTAGGAATATTACAGTTGGTAATAATGACAACTGTAGGTTACAGTTGGTAACAATGGCAACTGGTAACCAGAGCTGGGAAGATTTTTAAATGATTTCTTACTGATTTACTATTTTCAAATAATGATTTACTGCTTCATTATGCATTGCTTTGTGCTTTACGTGTTTCCTTACTTTCAGTCATTATTTATATGTGCTACTCACTGAGTTGGAAGTACTCACATTACTCCCTGCACCATGTGTGCAGATTCTGGTGTTACTGATTCCGCTCCGAGGCATTGACTATGATTGTCAGAGCGGTGACTTAGAGACTACGAGGTAGTTGTTGGCATCCGCAGCCCCGTATCTCTTTATATTGTTATTTCCACTTTCTTCAAACAATTGTGCCAGAGATATTGTAATAGTAATCTTGTTATTATGATTTAATTAGTTGCTCATGACTTTGTGACACCCCGATTTCGGGCTGTTGTTGGGATGGTTCACTATATTTTTGCCGCAAATGACTGCTATTAAACTGTGTTGTGTTGTTCTCTTGTTAAATTTATTGCTTAAAATGAGTTATGGTTCGAATTGGCTGGCCTTGTCTTCACGAGAGGCGCCATCACGACCGGGTTTGGGATTTGGGTCGTGAAAACATTGAATTTCTCTTCCACATTTAGGCATACTAGCTTGCAATTGAAACCTGATTTTTTTAAATCATAAAACCTTTGGTACATTGATCATATTAGATTACAATCTCGGAGGGAATCATGATATGCTAGGTACATTTGGAACACATTTTGAGTACATACATCTTCTAGCATAACTCTTATTTTAGAATAATCAATTCTGTTAGGAAGGATTCGGAACATGAGAAATAAGAAATTGAGCCAATTATAATCACAACTTACGAGGACATCATGGAAATCGATTCTACAAAAGGAGTTTAGCCAACATACCTCGCTTGAGCTTCCTTAAATTACTACAATATTCCAAAAATACTCGCGACTTCAATCTAGTAGAAACATGACAATTTGAACCATAATTAGGAAGATACTCGGGGTTTCAGCTCATTTGAGCATTTTATCAAGCATTAGGTGTGCATTAAAGTTTTGAAGTTCTCCTGTGGTGGATTCCTTCATCCCACAACCCAATATCTACCCATTTGAGCTCAATAACCTTCCCACCAACCTTGACGGTACATGCATGCATAAATAACACTCAACAATCACACGTCTCATTACCTACTTTCAGTCCAATCCCGAGATTGAGGGCTATGAAATAGAATTTTACCTCTTGGGTGAAGACCTTGTGAGTTTTCCTTGTTGAATTTCAAAGCTTGAGCAAGGGTTCATGAGAAAAGTGCTTGGGGCTTCCTCCTCTCTCTCTCTCTAAAGCACTTCCCTCACTCTAAAATGGCAGATTTTTGCCTTCAAGCGAGACCCTATGTCTTTTAATCAAATGGGGTCGGATTTAAAAAATCAAAAAATAGACCCTCCGAACTCAATTCTATGGTCGCATAGTGCATCGCAAATCAGGTCTGCGGCCCGCAAAATGGACCGCAGAAACGGCCCCAAAAACTGGGCCGATCTGGTCCAGTCTGCGGCCAGGTCTGTGGCCAGGTCTGCGGCCCACATATCAATTATGCGGCCACATAATGGACCGCAAAATCTCCCTCGAGAATCTTCATGCTGATTTTGTGATGGATGTGCGGCCACTCCAAAAATCTTCATAATGGACTGCCCAGATCGGTTGTGTTTGTTTTGTGTATGCTAGAGACGGGTGACGTGGCGCATCTCTATTGGTTTAAAGAGAGTGGCACGGATTGCCAAAGTTGAATGAGATGGGGTATTTGGATTGGGTCAGATCCGTTTGGGCTTGGCATTTGGGCTGAAAATAATTTAAATGATAGTCACTTTGTAATTAATTAAGAAATTACAATTGCAACCTTTCAGTCTTTAACCCCCTTTTAAATTAATCTAAATAAACTTATTACTTTCAATAAAATGTGGTAAAAAATATAATTATCAAATATACTACTAATTATTGTAGTTAATTATTTGTAAAAATACTTTATTTTCTAAATTGTAACACTAATTTTGAATTATTAACATAGTAGTCTAATTTACTAGAAATTAAGGAGTAGTTCATTAAAATAATTATATAGGCCTATGTGATGTATACAAAAGTTATTTCAATAATCTTAAAATAGAAGTATATTTGTAATTACATAATACTAATACTAAGTGATTAATTTTAAAACTATTACTTAATTAATTTGTAGAAATAGGTATTTATTACTATAAAATAATTCTAAAATACTTATTGTAAATTATTAAGTATAAATAAATTAATTTTAAAAGGGAGGGTCAAAATTGGCCATCAACAAGCATAATACTCATAACCTTCTCTTTAACTTTATTTCAATATAAACGATTGTAGTCTTTCAACTAAGAGTTCTATCGGTCGCATATAAAGACCGTACTCATCTTAGAAAGTCACCCAAACCTATCAAAATTTTGGCAGCATCTCCCCTATAATTAGGGCTAATTCCATTTTACACATGTGTCGTGTCAACCAACAATAATAATCTGCAACAAAATATATACTCCAATATACACTAGAGAGTTCGAAGTGGCTCCATACCATCAGTCACATGTAAATGAGCACCGCGCGATCTTGTATCATCATGCAATACTTACCAATGATGAATATGTGATTACCATACCTTGGGTGAATTTATCGAATTATATAAAAAGGAAAACATAAGTATATCTATTGTACATGTCAATCTTTGAAACCTACTCCATATCCAAAGCTAGCACATGCTTAATTTATTATCGATCTTGTAGTTGCACCTTAGTTTCTAGATTTTGCAATATCTAAATGGAGGTATAATCAGTCACATTATCCCCTAAATTATTACTTGGTGTTATCCATCGCTAGTCATCTTGTCTAAGTGAAAAAATTTAAAATTTGATTCTTGCAATTGTCACAAAATATTTCCAATTATTTCTTGTGCTAATTCCCCTCTATTAACTAAAAGGTGTACGTTTCTATGTCCAGTTTAAATGGAACAAAACACTTTATTAATTTCATCTTTTTTTTCTTGTAGGTATCCTTCTTAGATACTCAATCCGCGTCGATTTCAAATGAATATACTTCTTTAACTTTTATAATTTACTTATCCATCTCTTAGCATTTACTCGTTAGCTCGAAGGCGTTAACATACATAGAATCTCTTGTACAAGGAATAGTCTTGCGCGTAGACAACCGTGAATCCCTTTTTGCGCAATGTTAAGCACATTAGGAATACTAAATATAACAAAACCGGTCAATCTATGCCTAAGTTCACTTAAATGTCAATATTAAAAACCATAAAAAATTCGCAATTATTCCTCTACCCTAACTGTGACTCCGCATGACCGATAGACACAATCAATAATAGTAGACTCTCCCACTTGGCTAAATTTATACATTTTTAATTATCGCATTATTTCGTCAATATTCAAACTTTCTTAACTCATGCAGTACAAGATACAACATATATCACGAAAATTTTCATAAAGGAACACTGAATTCAATCACATTTGTGTTAATTCTTCTCAAGTATTCTAACTCTTTGAATTGTATATCTCTCTTTAAAATGGCGCATGACTGTCTCCATACTGTACGTGTTACCCTTACTTTAATAGCTAACCATGCCACTATTCGTAGAGTTTCATACTCAACCTTTTACTATATAGGTACATTAAACGTTATACCCAAGTCATATTTTCTCTCATAGATCGAAATTCATTAACGAACCCCAAGTAGAATTTGTTGTACCTTGTACATCACATAGCGCCACTATCAAGGTCATAGTCAACACACCTAATTAAAATAGTCATGCCACAATTATACTTATAAAATCACCATCACGATATCACTAGTAATATAAAATCACTTCAAAAGGCATTAAGCTTAGAACCATATAAGCACCTTCCTCAGAATGTGTTTCACATCAAGCCCAACAGTCTATATACGTTTAAGCTATTATTATACACTTCTTACTTCTACGTGCAATTCTTTTCCTCTCCAAATCAAACTCATAACATGGAGTTTTATCCAAAAATTTGAATATTGAATAAGTCGCTCTCAGGCAAAAGTCGAATCGTAGACCACTTTACAATTCACAGATTCTCAACATTCAAATATTTGGCTAACTCTCAAAACTCCTTTTTTTTTAATTTTGCCACACGTTCGTTTGAAAATAAAGTTATCCCAAAGTTTAAAACAAGTAAAGTCTCAACTATCACCAATGTACATAACATTTTGTGTACTCAAGGTCACTCTCAATTGCCAATTTATTGTTAAAAACTTCCAAATCAACTGTGTCGTCCAATAGAGGAGGATACAGACGACCTAGCTATTTGCAAAAGGGACATCCTAAGAATAAAATCGATTCAGTTTTAACGCACGAATGAGGAATAAACGAAGAAAAATATCCTAAATGCTTAGTAGCCTCAAGATCATAAGTATGGGCTCCTACATACCCATGTACAAGACTCTACCAAACACTGCTCCATGACCCGAAACCAAAAGCTTAAGCTCTTATACCAACTTTTTCACGTCCCAAACTATCCCTAGACGTGACTGGGACCCAACTAAGATCACTCGCAAGGCGAACCAATTCTTGTACTTTTAACCTTTTATATAAGCCTTGAGAGAAACACGTACTAGCCCAAACGCATTAAATATTACTAAATACGAAATAATTATCCAACTAAAATCATAATTTATTTATAAATCAAAAGAACGCTCAAATAATTTATCAGTAATCCAAATTCCATACTAAGACCATGGAGTATCTAACAAAGTAATAGAAGTTTAAGTGAGGTGCATGCAAACCCGAAAGAAATAATATACATAAGATAGGTAGAGCTGAAGCAGCGGCCTCCACAAATAATGCGGCGGCACACCTCAGCAGTAGAATCCATTCAACGAACTCCTTAGCCACTAGCCTCGTCCTCAACATCAGTATCTGCATGGACATACAAGAATGTTGTAACGACCTGAACGGTCGTTTTGAGCATATGCATTTTGTTCAGCCAATTTAAACTATTGAGTAGCTCCACATGATGTAATTTGACTGGTGGGAATTATCGGTTTTGGTTTTCAGGTGTTTCAAAATTAGTTTGGAAGAATGAATGTCATAATTGAAGCTTTATGTTGGAAGAGTTGACCAAGTTTGACTTTTTAGTAATTGACCCTGGATTGGAGTTTTGATGGTTCCGTTAGGTCCGTTTGGTGATTTTGGACTTGGGCGTATGTCCGAATTTGCATTTGGATATTTTTAGAATGTTTCGGCACTAATTGGCAAAAGTTGAAAATTTTAAGATTTGGAATGTTCATAAGTTTGATCGAGAGTTGACTTTGCTGATATCGGGTTCAGATTGTGGTTTTGACAATTGGAATAGCTTCTTTATGTCATTTTGGACTTGTATGCAAAATTTGGGTCATTCCAGGTTGATTTGATATGTTCCGACACGAGTTTTGGAAGTTGAAAGTTTGAAAGTTCATTAAACTTGAATTAAGGTACGATTCATCTTTTAGATTTTATTATGCGTGATTTGCGGCCTTAAGTAGGTATGTGTTATGTTTTGGGACTTGTTGATACATTTGGATAGGGTCCCGAGGGGCTTAGGAGTGATGCAGACGCGTTTCGAATTGTTTTTCATTCATGTGTGATGGCTGGTTTTTTTGTTGGATCTGATGTGGTCGCACCTGTGGGGCAATGGGTGCAAGTGTGATGGTCATAGATGCGGTCACATGGGCACAGAATTGAAGCAAGGTTGGAAGAGGGAGGACCGCAAAAGCAGAATGCTTGATGCATCTGCGCGTCCGCAGGCGCAGGAATTCAATCGCTGAAACGGAGGTAGCTTGTTTGGGAGATTGCATAAAAGAGGTTGTTGCTTTGCACCTGCAATTGCGCAGAAGCAGAGCAGTGTCCGCAGGTGTGAGAGGTCAGCGGGTTAGTAGAGTCCGCAGAAGCAGCGCTTCTGTCGTAAAAGCGGCTATTAGTATCGCAGATGCGAAGGTGCTTGGGCAGAAGCAATATTATCAAGGGATTGGTTATTTAATTCATATTTTGAGCTATGGAGCTTGGATTGAGGCAATTTTTGAAGTGTTTTTTACTATATGGATTGGGGTAAGTATTCTCTACTCGGTTTTGAATATATTTCATGCATCTGTCCTCGTTTTTCGTATTTGGTTGATGATTTCAAAAGAAAAATTAGGGGGTTTTGTCTAATATTTCATGAAGTCAATTTCCGCGTTCTGAGCATTAATTCGGAATCGGATTTGAGTGAAACTAGTATGGTTAGACTCAAAACTAAATGGATTGTCGTATTTTGTGAGTTTTTTCGTGTTTCGAGGTGCGAGCCCGATTTTGACTTTGGTTGAATTTGGGGCTTTGATTAAAGATTCAACCTTTATCATTTGGGATTGCTACCTTAGGCATTATTTGATGTATTTGAGTTGCTTTTGGCTAGTTCCGAGCCGTTCGGAGGTTAATATGCGCGGGATGGCATTTCTAGAATATTGTTTGGCTTGCTCGATATTTTTTTGGGCTTGTTTGAGTTGAGCATCTTATCTAAGCTTGGTTGAGGCACTAATTGCCTAAATTATTTGTGATAGCTATGTGCTATGGGTGTGCATATGTGAGGGGTTTGAGCCCATGTGCGAGCACAAGGGTATTTATCCATGCTTGGGGTAGTGCTTAGGCTATGATATGGTTAGATTTGATTGTCAAGCTTTAGGCTACAATTTTCTCATATTTTTATTATTATTGTGAATTATTTGATCCATGTTTGAAGTTACGAGGAGGCTAATTCCCTGAATAAACTTGGTAATTTCTATTTTTGTGATAAATTGCCGATTTGAGCTTCGATAGCACATATTGCACATGTCTATACTTTAGCATGTTATTATACTAGTCCAAGAGCATTAAATCTGATATTTATCCATCATATACATGTGTTCTTGTATGCTTGCTTATGTGTGATATCATTTGGACTGGATGCATGCGAGCAAGTCGGGAAGATTGTGTTGTGATGCATGTGACCATGTGGGGAGAATTATGGTATTATGCGTATGACCATGCCGGACGGATTGTGTAATTAGGACGTGAGTTATCCATGCGGCACGTGATTTGTCCGTGTGAATCCATATATTAATATTACAATACTTGATTTATCCGTGCAACACGTGAGTTATCCGTGTGGTTGATATTATTAGCATATGAGTTGTCCGTGCAGCGTGTGGATACAGATCCATCCCCCTAAGGTCACCCTCTCATGTTTCTCTCTTGATGGCGTACACGCGAATTATGAGAAACCGACGGGTTTCTAGTTTATGTGAGCTCTAGGAGAGCTATTTACTATCATTAGATCGGGTTGCATGCTGCAACAGACCTTATTGGATCAGGTTGCACGCCGTAATGGACTATGTTTGGGTTATTGCATTTCACCTTTATTTGCAATTTCCTTGTCTATTGCTTGTTGTACTTGCATATCTTTCTTATATCCTAGATTGTTGATTGAGTAAAATACTTTTTTTTTAAAAAGTATTCTGAGCATCAACGCGGTTATACTTGAGATTTTTCTGATTTGTTCCTATATCTGTTCTATACTTGTTGAAATTATGAATTGTACAGGTATTGGTGAGTATCATTTATAGTTTTGCATTTTGTATCTCGCCGAGGTTACTTAGGATACTTATTGAGTACATGAAGTCGGTTGTACTCATACTACACTTCTGCACCTTGCGTGCAGATCTTGGTGTTGATGATGTTGTGTATGGCTGGAGTTGGCATTGAAGATATACCTGCGTTCCAGTTATGGCTATCACTTGTTCTTGGTAGCTTTAGATTCAAATTCTATTCATTTACATTTCAAAAAGATGTTGGAATTATTTCAATTTAGTTTTTTGTAAACATCTAAGTCTTAGTGGCTCATGACTTGTACTACCAGTCCTTGGGGAGTTGTATTCAGATGTTTCATTTTAGACTCTCATCATTATCACTATATTGTGTTTTATTGTTGTTTGTCTTACCTAGCGAGTTGGGTTAGATGCCATCACGATGGGTTGGATTTTGGATCGTGACAAGTTGGTATTAGAGCTCTAGATTCATAGGTTCTATGAGTCATGAGCAAATGTCTAGTAGAGTCTTGCAGATCGGTATGATAACGTCCATACCTATCTTTGTGAGGCTGCAAGGAATTTAGGAAAAACCTCCCATCTTTCTTTCCTTATCGTGTGGCATTGATTCAGCTTGAGGCGTATCTCTTTGAATTCCTTCCACTCACTCGTATGCATATGTGAGCACTCGGTATCAGCAGTGCATCGATGGCTTGTGATTCAATAGATGAGGTGCGAGATGCGTCTTTTGTGTTTTGGTGATGGGCCAGTTTGGAGGACTTGAGGCCAGGTTTAGACTGCAGTTTGGGCTCAGTGGTTCAGTTGTTTGATCATATGCTTTTAGACTTATATGTCTGGTAGTGTCCCTATGATTGGAATTTATGGCTCGGTGAGTGGTTGGATGGCTATATGATGAGTAAGATATGACTGCGGGATGTGTTCAAATGGTTTGAATGTGACGAGAAGAGTTTGCTTGAGATGTGAAAGAGACTATTGGATGCTCGATTTTGTGGATGTGTGATACAGTCTTGAGTTATGAGGGTTTTGGGAGATTCTTTCATGTTATTTCATTTGTGGAATGATGTAGATTCTCATGTCTTGTTGATGAGTTCAGACTCAGGAAAATTAAGTGATTGCATAGCAGTTGTGGCCGTGGAAGGTCATAGAGAGATATCAGCAGGTGGGTTATCACCTGTGGGGTAATCTATGAATGTGTGATCCTTATGATGTTGTGTGGAGGGTTTCTTTCTACCATTGGTTTATATGTGTTGCGATTTGAGTATGGATTGGTTGAGAAAGTTGACTTGACTTTCACGAGGATAAATGCGAGCTTACCAGACGATTTAAGGTATTTTATGGTTTGTGTTGCATGAGCTTGTGAAGAATTTAGTTAGATGTCATCGCAGTATTACGGCAGTAATAGAGTATGGGTATTGTGAGTTATCATATGTTTTGATATATGGCTTTGAGCCAAGTGGGGAGTCTACCATCAGCGATTTAATTGCATGGTTATGTGTTGTAATTGTTTCAGTGTGGGGCATACTTGTGAATTAGTTATGACTTGTAGAGGTTGAGATTGAAGATGACTCGAGTGAGGAGATTTCTGGATACGGTATATATTACACTTTATGGGTATATGGAAATTACGGGATGATTTGAGTTCGTTATTCGTGACAGATGTAGTGTGCATGGAGTGGGGATTCACTCGGTTGCTTAGAGGTGTGGATTACTTCTTTGGGTGTTGGTGTGCTAATGGAGCACATGTCGTTCAACTTGTTAGGGCAGTGCATTTGAGATTTGGATAGGGTGGAGGACCCTCAAGGAGTTCTAATGTGTTCAAGATTCATATGTGGCATTTGCGAATTTTTCGGATTTGTATATGGCTAAGATCTGAGATTTGCATTGGATGGTGCCGGGACTTGCAGTACATCTGTATCATTATGGATCCTACATTTCAGTGTCAAAAAGGTAAAGAAAATAGTTTTTGATTCACAGAAGGTCTCTATAGAGTGGGATTGTGGTACTTTTGAGGTGCTTAAGAGGGAATACAGCAGCTTATGAGCCTTAGGGCGATGTGGTTTTATGCTAGGATCTCTTGTGGTGAGCTTTGGGTAAGGATCGTGGTGTTCTACCAAGGAAAAGTGTCAACTTGAGGGTAATTCGGAAGGAACTCTAAGAAATACGACAGCTTGGTAGTAGGTTGGATCAGCACGGTAATGGATATTATCGGTTCTTTGGGTACTTCCAATGGGGTGAGTCTCTACAGGTGTTTTGTGGCAATACTCTTGGATTTGGTGACCTCCGTGGCTTGTTTGAGATAAAGAGATTCAGCTCTGATGGCTTGGTTATGTGCAAATGGGTTTCAAAGAGTTATCGATGGTTTCTACCACAGTTTGAGATGGATATTTCCTACTGGCATGAGAAGCATGTTACACATTGTGATTTTCTCCTATATGGGATAAAATGGAAGGTTTCTGACTGATCGAGTATGTATTCTGCTGGTGACTCAGAGTTGATTATGAGATTTTCGTGCTTTTCATTGATGGCATGACAGATGTGGTGTATTGTGTGGGATTGAGATTTGCATGTGCAAGGTCACGGTTCAGTCTTGAAGGGAAGGTCATGAATTCTTAAACAACATGAACGGTTTCAGATGACTAGATGAAGGCTATTACTACTTGGTATTGCCTGAGAAGGGTGCAAATTTCAGAAGGCGCACTATGTTTTGACCTACGGATGCTTCACTAGTACTGCGGTACTCGCCTAGTGGATCGATTGTTGATGTTCACATTTTGCTATGTGGCATGGCAGAATTAATAGAAGTATTTCTCGTGGGGATGATTGTGTATGGGAGATGTGTTAGCTATTCGAGTGGTGGAGTTGGGATCGGGCATGGTGATTCATGTGTTGTATAGAATTGGAAACTAGAAGTTCTCAGAAGCAGATTGTTCCGTGATTGTGGACTATGAAGATGTGGCCAAAGTTAGCCAACTGGTAGTGTGTGTTATAGTTAGGTCATTGTGGACTTCTAGAGGGTTACGTTTTTATCTGGGGATGACTGGAGTTGATTTGGGGGTCCATTGGTAGGCCAAATGATGATGTGTATTCTATACCAGGTCAAATTTGTTAACTCAGCCCGGTTAGTGTTGAGGGGTGAGTCACTCGGTTAGAGTTGAGCTTGTTTGTGTTCAGATATATTCTATGCATTCCTCTTCTATGCTACGAGGGGTTGTGATTCATGGATTATGTGCACACATGGTGCGGTTATGTTTGGGCCCTGTAGCGGAATTCGAGCGAGATTGTTATTGGGTGTTGAATGGTTGATTGCGCCTTGTGGTCTTTCTGGGTTGTGGTATATTGTATTATTTTCTTCTCCATGGTTATGGTCATGCACTTCGTGTACTTGATGTCGAATTGCGTGTGGTTGTTGATTTTGAGCATTGTGGCTTGACGTATTTCATATGGACCGATGTTTGGATGGGTCAAGCATTGCAGCAAGGTTATGTTGGGATATGATCCTTTGTGTTAGATTCATGTGTCTTGGTCCTACTATGTATGGTGAGTTCGTAGTATTGCGGTTGTGGTGGTGTTTGTTGAGCTTGGGGGACGGTTCTCTCATTAGAGTCATTTCCATTTTTAGGTGCATTTGAATTTTTGCGTATTGGTGCACGTATTGCACAGTTTGTGGCTTAACATTGTATTGGTGTGGCATGTCAGTAGATTGGATGTATGTGATGAGATGAGGTCGTCGAACCTAGAATGGGTGCTATCGAATTCGATTACGGTATGTTTGGAAGAATGATATTGGAAGTCAGCTTAGGATTTGGTTTTGGTTCTTGTTGGACGAGAGAGAGAGAGAGAGCTCCATGACTTGTTGATCTGATGAGCGGCTATGAGTTTCTGCGTGTTTCTTTTATCACCGGCAATGTACGAAGGTTTTGAACGAGGTTTTATTTGATACGAGGTTTACTACCAGTATTGAGTTTGTTTTTAGCAGCTACTATGGTCAGAAGTTATTGTTGTGAGCATCTGAGTTATGTGGTATATCATGTGATTACATCTTGGGCTATGGTTATGGCTTGATAAAGCTTGTTCAGACTTATACAGTATGTAAATGCGAGATTCGGGTCTTATAGGGCATTCTCAATGTTGGGAATCGGATTCTGAGGTTTATGGACTAAGGTAGAATTGATATTCTTCAGTGATGTTGTATTGTCGGGCCTATATGGAATAAGGTGATGTGGGATCACCCCCGGGTATGTGCATGGTAAGGTTACACGGCGGTTTGATGGCTTTGGAACAACTCTGGGCACGTTCGAGGACAAACGTATGTTTAAGTGGGGGAGAATGTAAAGACCCGACCGGTCGTTTTGAGCATATGCATTTTGTTCAGCCATTTGAAGTGTCGCATAGCGCCTTATGATGTATTATGACTGGTGTGGATCGTCGGTTTTTGTTTTTAGGTGTTTCAAAATTAATTTGGAAGAATGAATTTCATGATTAAAGCTTTAAGTTGGAAAAGTTGACCAAGATTGACTTTTTTGTAATTGACCTAGGATCGGAGTTTGGATGGTTCCGTTAGGTTCGGATTATGATTTTGGACTTGGGCGTATTCCCGAATTTGCATTTGGATATTTCTGGAAGGTTTCGGCTAATTGGCGAACGTTGGAAATTTGAATATTTAGAATTTTCATAAGTTTGACCGAGAGTTTACTTTGATGATATCGGGTTCGAATTGTGGTTCCGAAAATTGGAATAGCTTCGTTATGTCATTTGGCACTTATGTACGAAATTTGGGTTCATTCCGGGTTGATTAAATATTGTCATTCCGGGTTGATTTGAATTGAGGTGCGATTCATCGTTTCGATGTTGTTATGTGTGATTTGAGGCCTCAAGTAGGTCCATGTTATGTTTTGGGACTTGTTGGTACATTCGAACGGGATCCCGAGGGCCTCGGGTGAGATACGGATGTGTTTTTGATCATTTTTCATTCATGTGTGATAGCTGGTTTTTCTGCAGGATCTGATGTGCTCGCACATGCAGGGTAATGGGTGCAGGTGCGATGGTCGCAGATGTGGTCATATGGGCGTAGAAGCGAAGCAAGGCTAGATGAGGGAAGACCGCAGAAGCGGAATGCTGGGCGAATCTGTCGTCCGCATGCGCTGGAATTCGATCGCAGAAGTGGAGGGCAACTTATTTGGGAGATTGGGCAGAAGCGGATGTAGCTTCGCACCTGCGATTGTGCATAAGCGGAGCAGTGTCCGCAGGTTCGAGAGATCAGCTAGTTAGTGGAGCCCATAGGAGTGGAGCTTGAGTCATAGAAGCGGCTATTTGTATCGTAGATATGAAGGTGCCTAGGCAGAAGCTATATTAGCGAGGGCTTAGTTATTATATTCATAGTTTGAGTTATGGAGCTCGGATTGAGGCGATGTTTGAAGCGATTTTCACCAAATGAATTGGGGTATGTGTTCTCTACTCAGTTTTGATTATATTTCATGAATCTATCCTCATTTTTGCATTTGGTTGATGATTTCAAAAGGGAAATGGGGGTTCTTGTCTAAAATTTCATAAAGTAAATTTCTGAGTTTTGAGCGTTGATTTGGAGTCAGATTCGAGTGAAACTAGTATGGTTGGACTCGTAATTGAATGGGTTGTCGGATTTGGTGTGTTTTGTCGTGTTCTAAGGTACGGGCCCGGATTTGACTTTTTGGTTGACTTTGGGGCTTTGATTAAAGATTCAACCTTCATCATTTGGGATTGCTTCCTTAAGCATTATTTGATGTATTTGAGTTGCTTTTAGCTAGTTTCGAGCCGTTCGGAGGTTGATACGCACAAGATGGCATTTCTAGAATATTGTTTGGCTTGCTCGGTATTTGTTTGGGCTTGTTTGAGGTAAGCATCTTATCTAAACTTGGTTGAGGCACTAGCTACCTGAATTATTTGTGATAGCTATGTGCTATGGGTGCACATATATGAGGGATTTGAGCCCATGTGCGAGCACCAGGGTATTTATCTATGCTCGGGGTAGTGCTTAGGCTATATTATATCTAGAGTTTATTGTTAAGCTTTAAGCTACATTGTTTCTCATATTTGTATCATTATTGTGAACTATTTGAGCCATGTTTGAAGTTAAGAAGAGGCTACTTCCCTGAATAAACTTAGTAATTGCTATTTCTGTGATAGCCGATTAGAGCTACGATTGCATATATTGCACGTGCCTATACTTTAGCATGTTATTATACCAATGCAGGAGCATGAAATCTGATATTTATCCATCATATACATGTGTTGTTGTATACTTGTCTCTATGTGATATGATTTGGACTCGATGCATGTGACCATGCCGGGCAGATTGTGTTGTGATGCCTGTGACCATGTCGGGCGGATTATGATATTATGTCTGTGACCACGCCAGGCAAATTGTGTTATTAGCACATGCGTTGTCTGTGTAACACGTGAGTTATTGGTGCGGATGTTCTAACCTAAAACCGACCGCCGTGATGGCACCTATCGTGGAATTAGGCAAGCCAATTACTCAAGTATTCCAACATAACCAAAAGCTTTAAAAAGAAAAATACGAAAGTAGTTAATATTTGAAGAAAACCTTTGAAAACATAAATAAACACGCAACCCAATACAATCTCTCCCCAAAAAACTAGGGTATCACCGAGTACATTGGCATCTACAATGGAAGATAATCCAAAATGTCTAAAGAGTAAAAAAAAAACTATAATATAAGCAAAGATAACGAAGGAGGGTCAAGGTCTGCGAATGTCATGCTGCTACCTCGATAGTCCCCCTAGATCCAGACTCCACACTCAGCAGCCGCCATGACTGAGAGCACCTGGATCTGCACACGAGGTGCAGGGTATAGCGTCAGTACAACCAACTCAGTAAGTAACAAATCCGAACTTTGGACTGAAAGTAGTGACGAACTCAACCAGCACACTTCAATATAGAAGTGACAATGCAGAAACGTAGGCATGCTTTCAAGTTCAGTAGATAAACTCAAAAAAGTAAAATAGATCAAATCTGAATGATGAGAAGAATGTAACTTCTCTACTTCTACATGTCCATGCACATGTTTATGTGATGCACAATGCTGTCTGCCTCATGTGCTCACATTCTCAATTGCTCAATCACTCAGTACTGTATATGGCCAATCAGACTGAAGGAAGATCCATCCCGGAATATATACATCCACTGACCATCAGCCACCCAGTAATAAGTAGGTCCAATCCAACCCATGGGGAAGATCCATGCCCAGGTATATAATGCTTCGGACAAGATCCATGTCCAAGGAAGATCCATCCCTCAATATAATCGATCGCGCTTGCTAGGGGTGTGTGCAGACTCCGGAGGGGCTCCATCAGCCCAAGCGCTATCATAATCAGTATAACCGTTGCAGCGTACAACCCGGTTCCATAAATGTCACTTATAGCCAGGCCCTCGGCCTCACTCAGTTATCAATCTCTCTAGTCTCCCTCACGGGCTTACCATGTCAATAATACTAGCCTGAAAATAATGATATGACGCATCAGTAAATAACAACAGAGACTGAAATATTATGTGAAATGAATGAATATGACTGAGCACGAAATATCAATGAAATAAGTAAGACAACAGCATGAAACGACCATTATGGGTTCCAACAGTAAGGGCATCTAGCTTAAACATGATCCCGAGCAAGTTTAATAGCTTAATTACTTTATCACATGATGAAAACACGTCAACAAGATAAGTCCACTATACAGTGTCATGGAATCGACCGGGTCACAATTCTCACGGTACACGTCGGCACGCCCGTCACTTGGCAAGTGCGTTACCTCAACACCAATCATATAACACATATTTCGGGGTTTGGAACCCTCAAAGCCAAGTTTAAAAGTGTTACTTACCTCAATCCAAGAAAAACTCTACTCCAACACGCCTTTGCCCCGCAAGTCGGACTCTAAATGCCTCGAATCTAGCCATAAATAGTACGATACAATCAATACGGGCTACAGGAATTAATTCTACAAGAAATTACGAAGTTATAGCTCAAAAATTTAATATCGGCTCAAGATCGCCCCCGGGCCCACGTCTCAGAATCCAACAAAATCACCTAACCCGGAAGCCCATTTCAACCTTAAGTCTAACCATATCAAATTTACTGAAGTCCGATAATAAAATCCCACTCAAAACCTCAAAAATCTAGCCCAAGAACTCTTCTTCACTTTCCTCAATTTTCCACCCCTAACCCAAATTTAATGGTAGAATCAAAGGCATAATCATGGAAATTAACCGAAACTAGATAGGAATCACTTACCCCAAACGCCCACGTGAAAAACCCTCCAAAACTCGCCTTCTACCGAGCTCCAAAATCAATTTTGTGATATGAACTCGAAACTCTCGTTTTTGAATCTTTTATTCTACCCTGCTATGCCTTCATCGCAAACGCGACCATCCTCCCACGTTCACGAAGCACAGAACAGTCTCCCCCTCTATTTTGCCTTATGTGAATGCGGAGATGATGTGCCGGGTAATTTCGGCACATTTTGATACTATTTGTTTAGAGTTTTACTTGTTCTCCTTGGTAATTATCACGATATTTACTTAGTTTTAGTGTAATTTCAGTATATTGAGGGAAGAGACCCAGAAGAATGAAAAGAAGTCCAAAAAGCTGTCCAAAGGCAAGAAAAGAGTTCAAGAGTATAGCAGGTTCAATTCTGCGACCGCAAAACAGCTATGCGAGTCGCAGAAGTCGCAAGAAGATCGTAGAGGCAGACAGAACTTCAAGCCAAATTTCAAGTTGGCCGCAAAACAGGAATGCTAACCGCATTATCATCGCAGACACGAACAGAGTCTGAGGTGAAAAATAGAGTGGAGATATCGATCGCATTCTGCGATCGCAGAGCCAATATGCGAACCGCATTTTCAGATGCGACGAGAGGGAAACTGACGGGTATGATCTGCAATGAAACGTGAAGATTTTCCGAACCCCATTCCTGCTCTGCGACAGGAATGCGATCACAGACGTGCAACTAGGTCAAACTTAACTGCTGCTCGCCTCGGATTTTGGGCCTCTATAAATAGCTTTTCTAGGGTTGTGTGAAGGGAGACTTGTCAGAATTCAAAGTGCAAAGTACTGCTTTTGATTATTTTCAAATTGAGAGAAGTTTTTGGGTGATCAAAACTGATAATTCGATATTGTTGTAAGAAACATTCAATTATTCTCCTTTGTTCTTTAGTTTTCAACATGTGTAGCTAAACTCTAATACTGAGGCTGTGAACCCTAGATGGGTAGAATGTTATTGAAAGGTTGATATTGATTCCAATTTTGAAAGAAGCTTGATATTTATTTATTTCTTGTTCTTAATTTAATCGTAAGTGGTTGCAAATATTAATGAGTGCCAATTTACGCTATCGTATCTTGGAAAAGTGAGATAGAGTTTGGTAGAGATAAATAACAAGAATTCAAGGCTTTAAACCTTGTTTAACGAAATCTACTTAGGAATAAGTAGATTTCAATTTGGCGAATGATTGGGTGTTCTTAACTTTGACTCTTTAGTATTCGGGAGGATCATGAGAGGATACGTTATCTAAGTGTTGGGAAATATTGGATAACACGGTAATAAGAACCGATCGCATATCAAGAACGGACTTCAATATCAATATCAATACATTCTACTACATTAGGGGGAACACAACCTTAGTATCTCAAATTCATATTTTTACTTTCAAATTACTTTCGAACTGCAACTATTAGTTTACTTTTCTTTACATACTCAATATTGATTTACTCTATTTGGCTACTTGATCGAATTACGATCATTAATCGGATAATTGTTTCACGCCTATTCCCTATGGGATTCGACCCCAACCTCGTTGGGTTACTAAATTTGACATCGATCGCTTACACTATTGTTAAGGTGTAATTTGGGCGGATCAAATTTTGGCGCCGTTGCCGGGGAATACGGTTTTGAAATTTCTTATTAGTGTGTACTTTACTATAAGTCTAATTCCACTTGATTGCACGTGGTTTGTTTTGGTGGTTGTAGGCACGAAGATATGGCGGACCATATAGATGATGTGGACGTGGAGCAGGAAGAGAATCCGTTTGCCGACATCGAAGAATATATTGAAGATACTAATCCTATAGTACCTCCAGCTATAGGTGCTGCTACGTTCAAAGTAGAACATGGGTTGATTTTGATGCTGAAAGCTGAAGGATACTTCAGAAATTCTACTGATGACGATCTGACGCAGCACCTCAGGAACTTTTTGGGTGTTTGTGCGACACACAAACAAAATAACGTCTCTGACGATGCATTAAGGCTCAGATGCTTTAAGTGTTCATTGGCTGGAGATGTGAGGAGATGGCTTCAAAACCTTCCTCCAAATTCCATCCGTTCATGGCCTGAGCTGGTCCGGGAATTCTTGTCAAAGTGGTTTCCACAGAGCAAGAAATCTGAACTCGGGGACAAGATATTTTTCTTCAAACAACTACCGGGTGAACAGCTGCACGAAGCGTGGGAGAGGTTCAAATTGTATTTGGTGAGGTCGCCGAACCACGGTTTTCCAGACTATATTTTGCTGGAAAAGTTCTACATGGTTTTGGACCCTATGAACCAATCGATAGCGAAGAATGCTGCTGCTGGTTCGTTCATGGATAAGACCTTCGCTAGAGTCACGTAGATTTTGGACAAGATGGCTAAACATAATCAAGATTGGCATTCTGAGGATACTACATGTGGTATTACAATTGGGTCTCCTTCGATGAATAACTTGATCAAGGAAAACCAAGAACGAGACCAAGTAATTGCTGAAATTGCCACTAATGTGAATGTCTTGACAAAGTTGTTCACAGAATATGAAGAGGCGAATTTTGTCAATAATACTCATGGAGGTTATCAAAGGCAACCTTACCAGGGCCAAGCAACACAAAATCATTGGAGACCAAACCCGCAAGGGCAAGGTTCCCAACAATGGCGGAATGATCAAATTGGCCCTAGTCAGGGAAATTGGAACAACAAAAATCATTTTCCAAATTGAAGTTCCAACCCCTAAGTTCCTCCGAAAGGGCACTATCAGAATCAGGGATCCGTAAGTGAATCTAAATTGGAGAGTATGCTCGAGAGGATATTACAGAACCAAGAGAAGTCAGACACGTCCATGAAAAACATGACTGAATTGTTTGGCTCCCACACAGCAGCGATCCAAAAGTTGGAATTGCAAATGAGGGATCTTTCTCGTGAGCAATATCCACAACAAAAAGGAACACTTCCTAGCGACACGATTGCAAATCCGAAAGGAAGTGGAAGTGGCCCAACTGCTCATATCATGGCTGTCACGACTAGGAGTGGTAAGACATTACAGGGCAGAGATGAAGCCGAAGAGCTTCAGAAAGAGGCTGAAATTGAAAGAGATAATGTTGCTGAGGTAGGTGAAAATCCAGATATTGTAGTGAACACCAGATGAGACTCAGGAAGGGGTAAAGGATAAGGGTAGAAGAAACACCAATCGTTCTTCCGCCAATTCCTAGACCCCCTCCACCTTTTCCTCAGAGACTTGCAAGGAGAGTTGATGGCAGCAAGTTTGAGAAGTTTTACGACATTCTCAAACAACTATCAGTTAATATACCTTTCTTAGAGGCCTTTCAAGAAATGCCTGGATTTGCCAAATATCTGAAGGATTTGATTACGAAAAAGAGAACCACCAGGAATGAGGTGGTAAATGTGACTCACAGAGTCAGTTCTATCATAGCACCAATCCTATCCAGAAGAAAGAGGACCCAGGAGCTTTCACTATTCCGTGTACTATTGGAGTACGCGAGTTTGCTAAGGCGTTGTGTGACAATGGAGCTAGTATTAACCTAATGCCTATAGCCATCTACAAACAAGCTGGGTTAGGAATGCCGAGACCAACGAGTATGAGGTTGCAGATGGCTGACCGATCCATCAAGAGACCAGTGGGCATTGTGGACGACGTAATTGTGAAAGTTGGAAAGTTTAATATTCCTGCTGATTTTGTGATCCTCGACTATGCTGTAGACAAGGAAATTCCCATTATACTGGGAAGACCTTTCTTAGAAACTGGACGAGCTCTTATGGACTCGGAGCGCAATGAAATTAAGTTCCGGGTAAATAATGAAGAAGTCACCTTCCAAGCCAGTAAAGGGAATGAAGATGCCAACCGAGTATGAGAATATTTCATTAATCGGTATTATTGATGAAGTTGATGAAGCCATGGAGATGAAAATGGAAGAACAATGTTTCGGTGAGGCACTGGCAGCCATATTGGTGAATTTTGATGACAATGACCTGGATGGGTTCATGGAGTTGGTGAATGCGTTAGAAGGTCGTGGTTCTTATTCCTATACTCCACCAAAACTGTCCTTAGATTTGGAGAATCGAGCCACACCTCCAGCAAAACCTTCCATTATTGAACCACCCCAATTAGAGCTCAAACCACTTCCGCCGCATTTGAGGTATAAATTTCTTGGTTTGAATAACACGTTACCGGTAATTGTGTCGTCGTTGTTGAATGACGTGCAGGTAGAGCAGTTGCTGCAAGTTCTGAAGGAACACAGACAGGCAATCGGATGGACGATCGCGGACATCCGGGGTATTCCGGCAGGAATCTGCGAGCACAAGATTCAACTTGAAAAGGAACAAAACCAAGTGTGGAGCACCAGAGAAGGCTAAATCCAGCAATGCAAGAAGTGGTGAAGAAAGAGATAATAAAATGGCTGGATGCAGGAGTTGTTTACCCGATTATCGATAGCTCGTGGGTGAGTCCAGTACAGTGTGTGCCAAAGAAAGGAGGTATGACCGTGGTCAAGAATGAAAAAAATGAGCTGATTCCAACACGAACCGTAACTGGATGGCGAGTATGCATGGATTACAGGAAGCTCAACAGTGTCACGTGCAAGGATCACTTCCCTATGCCTTTTATTGATCAAATGCTTGATCGACTAGCTGGAAAGTCCTTTTACTGCTTCCTTGACGGATACTCCGGGTACAATCAGATAAATATTGCTCTGGAAGATCAGGAGAAGACAACGTTCACCTGCCCGTATGGGACATTTGCCTTCAATCGAATGCCCTTCGGCTTATGCAATGCTCCAGCTACATTCCAGCGGTGCATGATGTCGATTTTTTCGGATATGGTGGAAGATTTCCTCGAAGTCTTTATGGATGATTTCTCGGTAGTCGGGGAAACATTTGAGCAATGCTTGAAAAATCTCAAGACAGTGTTGAAACGATGCGAAGAAACAAACCTTGTATTAAACTGGGAAAAATGCCACTTTATGGTGGATGGAGGTATTGTTTTGGGGCACAAAATCTCCAGACATGGTATTGAGGTGGATAAAGCAAAGATTGAGATCATCTCCAAGCTCCTTCCTCCCACATCAGTGAAAAGTGTCCGTAGCTTTCTGGGGCATGCGGGATTCTACAGAAGGTTCATAAAAGATTTCTCAAAGATTGCACACCCAATGTGTAAACTCTTAGAGAAAGATACCAAGTTTGTCTTTGATGAAAAATGCTTCGCTGCTTTTGAAGAGCTGAAAACGAAGCTCACCACAGCTCCTATCATAGTCACACCGGATTGGTTATTACCTTTTGAGCTTATGTGTGATGCTAGCGGTGTAGCTATTGGAGTGATGCTGGGGCAGAGGCACAAGAAAATTCTTCACCCAATATATTATGCTAGCAAGACGCTTAATGGAGCGCAAATGAACTACACGATAACGGAGCAGGAACTGTTAGTGATTGTATATGCATTTGAGAAGTTCCGTGCATATCTATTGGGCTCCAAAGTGATTGTGTATACAGATCATGCTGCTCTCCGTTATTTAATGGCGAAGAAGGATGCTAAACCTCGACTAATCCGATGGGTGTTACTGCTACAAGAGTTTGACTTTGAAGTCATGGATCGTAAGGGAACACAAAACCAAGTGGCAGATCACTTGTCTAGATTGGAGGAAGCAGGAAGACAAAAAGAAGAGCTGGAGATAAATGATTCCTTTCCAGATGAGCATATACTGATGATTTCAAATTCAGTTGCACTATGGTATGCTGACATCGCTAATTACATCGTTAGCGATTTTATTCCGGAAGGGTTGGAATCGTACCAAAGGAAGAAGTTCTTGAGGGATTCTCGAAATTAATATTGGGAAGAACCATTCCTATTCCGTGTCTGTGCGGATAACATCATTCGAAGGTGCGTACCCGAGGATGAGATGCTACCAATCCTGAAAGAATGCCATGACTCACCAGTTGGGGGTCATCATGGGGGCAACAGAACAGCTGCAAAGGTTTTGGAGTGTGGATACTACTGGCCAACCATTTATCAAGATGCTAATCAGTTGGTGAAGTCGTGCGACCAACGCCAACGACAGGGCCCGATTTCGAGAAGGCATGAGATGCCTATGAAATTTGTTATGGAAATCGAATTGTTCGATGTTTGGGGTATTGACTTCATGGGCCCTTTCATAAGCTCATGTGGGATGAAATACATCCTAGTGGCTGTGGACTATGTATCCAAGTGGGTAGAAGCTGTTGCCTTGCCGAACAACGAAGCTCGGAGTGTGACCACGTTCCTAAAGAAGAATATTTTCACCAAGTTCGGCACCCCAAGAGCCATCATCAGTGGTGAAACGATGATGGCTCTTGGGGCAGGATTAGGGACTTTGTCGTTTCACCACTGTGGGAATTAAACAGTGGTGAAACGAGCATTTGGAATGACAATTGGACAGGATTAGGGCCTTTGTACCATGCTGTGCCAGAAGATTTTCATGTACAAGAAGATTATCAGGATGTACGTGAACTGCGACAACAAGGACAATGGAACCATCAATTGTTAGAGCAGTTACTACCAGCTAACATTGCCACACATGTTAAAGAAAATGTGGACTATCATGATGCAAACAGAAGCTGGGATACACCTTACTGGACACTCACTTCATCTGGGAAATTTTCAGTCACTACTGCTTGGCATCTTTTGAGACATGGAGCAAACAAAAACAGAGAATTGGAACTCATTTGGACCAAGGGACTGCCATTTAAGATCTCTTTTTTCCTTTGGAGATTGTGGAAGCAAAAGATACCAACATATGATTTATGGAGAAGGCAAGGATAAGTAATTACCTCAAGATGTTGGTGCTGTCAAATACCTCAAGAAGAAACAACAGAACATATCTTCTTAACGAGTCCTACAGCTACGAAGGCATGGAAGATGGTTATGGGTGTAGCAGGAATAATCACTCCTATGGTACAACTGAAACAAGTCATACGCAACTACTGGAGTTTCAAATGCTGCCCAAAATTGCGACCTTTGTTTCAAGCGGCACCTGCAATTATTACCTGGGAATTATGGAAGAAAAGAAATAAAGGGAAGCATGAAGGCAACGTGACATCGAATAGGGTCTGTCATGAAGTGAACAAGACACTATATTTCCTAGCAAAGAATAGATACCCATGGTTAACAAATCTACCTACATTATGGCCGGAAATAGTTCAATATCTAGAAGCCTACAAACCACTGGTGGTTACCAAAAAAGTGATATGGTAGTTTCCATATAAAGGATGGTACAAATGCAATACAGATGGTGCCTCGAAGGGCAATCCTGGACCAAGTTCATTTGCTTTTTGTGTAAGAAAGGATGACAGTGATTTTGTGTACGCTCAAGCAGTGAATATAGGAATAACCACGAATATGGTGGCAGAAGCAAAAGGTTTGGCAACTGGGCTTCAATACTGTGTTGACAACCACTTACACCCACTCATTCTGGAGACGGACTCATTGATTTTGAAGAAAGTGATCGATGGAGTGTGGGACACACCTTGGTCGATTAGTTCAGAAGTGAAGAAGATCAAACGATTGATCAATAATTTCAATGTCATAGTGCAGCATGTAATGAGGGAGGGCAACACTGTCGCGGACTTTTTCACTAATATGGTTTTTTCTTTTGCAGGAATCATTCAATTTAATGCTTTTAATGAGCTACCAAGTGCAGCAAGAAGAATCATAAACTTGGACAAACAACAAACACCAAATCTCAGGATCAGGATTGCAAAAAGATGACCTCCTGACTAATGCTGGAAAGTGGCCTATTGACAGACAATCTCATATAATATTAGAACATTTCCCAGTGGTATTAGCATGGTCACATGCTCATTCTGGAAGTGTACTAATGTTATATGAAGACTGTACTGTGGAGATTATGATACTACAACACCGACACAGCAACTGTTACAAAGCTTCGACAAGCAGCTCCTAATGCAACTGAAGAACAGACCAAATTGACTGAAGGACAAATGAAATTGAGAACTGCCTCACCACCATCCTCGAGCACATTTCAAGGAAGCAAATATTCTACAAGATCGACATCAAGAATCGAAGGCAAATATTTGAGGTCATACATGATCGACATCGAGAATCAAGAGGAAAGGAACAAGGACAGCTTACAGGTTTGAGACAGAGAAAGGGACAATTTCAAGTACAAATGCAGCACTCGGCAAACTCAATGTCGAGCATAGCTCGATAACTTTGATCGAACTCATGCTACTGCTGATTACCCTTTGTGAGCAGCACTCGTCTCTGTTGAGCAGTACAACAATTTGGGAATCAAACACACTGAACATAAGTTTGAATGCTGAAAAACTAGGTGTTTCGACAATGCTGAAAAGCATTTGGAAATCATCCAACAGAAGTAACAAGTGCTCATTTTCACGGTCAACCATTACAAGGAGTACACAACCAACGACGCAACGTGAAGGAAGATTGCCATCCACTAAAATGCAAATCTTGGCGCCTGGTGAGAGCAATAGAGGTGTTGCAATATGTTTTGCAAAGGCGGATGAAAACACATTCCTTCACTCATGAAAGCTTGGTTGTGATATGTTTTGTAATAGATAGTATTACTATACTACTCGAGCTAGAATTTGCATTTCTTACTTTTTGGACAATTTGTAAATTTTGCTTTATTATTTTATATATATATATATATATATATATAACCTCTAGGCAATCAGCTTAGAGGTATATTTGCTTTAAAAAAAAAAAAGGAGCCATCATCAGTGATGGAGGATCACATTTCTGTAACAGAGTGTTCAAAGGGCTCCTTGATAAGTATGGGGTTAAGCATAAGGTTGCCACACATTATCATCCGCAATCGAGTGGCCAAGTTGAAGTATCCAATAGAGAAATCAAGAGTATCCTGTCCAAGACTGTGAACGCAAATAGGACTGATTGGTCAAGGAAGCTAGATGATGCTCTTTGGGCATACCGTACAGCCTACAAGACTGCTATTGGTACATCCCCATATCGGTTAGTCTTTGGGAAGGCGTGCCATTTACCCGTTGAACTCGAGCACAAAGCTATGTGGGCTTTAAAAAGACTAAACATGGATTGGGCAGAGGCCGGAGCTTTAAGGCTTGCACAAATGAATGAAATGGAGGAATTCAGATTTCATGCCTATGAGAGTGCAACAGTTTGTAAAGAACGAATGAAGTTCGTCTATGATTCTAAGATCTTGAAGAGAGAGTTTAAAGTGGGAGAACTGGTGTTGCTTTTCAATTCGAGACTAAAATTATTTCCAGGGAAGCGGAAGTCCAAATGGTCAGGACCATTCAAGGTTGTAAATGTCTCCCCGTTTGGAGTTGTAGAATTGGCATCGGAGGATGGGCTCCGAACCTTCAAGGTTAATGGGCAGCGAACCAAACACTATCTGGGTATAGGTGGAGAAAAACACGTGGTAGAGCAGCTGGCTCTACAAGATGATCAAATACCACCTACGGGATGAATGCAGAGGCATCCTAGCATCGTCGTGCCGCGACGTTAAATCAAGCGCTTCATGGGAGGCAACCCATGTGTGGTATCAGTCGTTTTTGTGTTTGTTTAAATTGTGCTTTTCGTCGTTTTCTTTAGTTATTTATAACTCCAGCTTACATTTGTACTTAGTTTTGTTTGATGGGTTTTTAGATGCAGGAATGTGATGAATGAACACAAGAATTAGCGAGAAGTTGTTGCAATTGCAGAAGAATGTCGAAGAGAAAAATGTAGCACATATGCGATCGCATTTTTGATATGCGAATCGCATTTGTGCCGCATTGTGCGGCAGAAAGTTGAGCAAGAATAGTAAGCAAAAATGCGACACAAGTCAACAAATTTGCGGTTCGCATTTGCGTTATGCGAACCGCATTCTCATCACATTGTGAGGCAGAAAGTCGAGCAAAAAATCATGAGACACAATGCGATGAAACTCGAAAATTCGCGTTACGCATTTCAATTCTGCGAACGACATTTCAATCGCAAACAGCCACAGAGAATTTAGCTCAAAGGTCAGTTGAAAATGCGGTGGAGGTTCTTATTCTGCAGTTCGCATTTTAACTCTGCGAACCGCATTTCACTCGCAGACAGGTACAGAAACTTTTGCTCATATATTGGTTGAAAAAGCGATGGATTGTACAAAAATGCGGTTCGCGTTTCAATCTGCGAACCGCATTTCCACTGCAGACCTGACAGGTACGTGTTCACATTATTTTTCCAATTTTTATTTTCCCTTCATGCTAAGTATATATAAAAAAAAATATACCACAAACAAACAAAACATCAGACGGAAACAGTGCAAATTCCGACAACCTCCATCGGAATATTCCAACTCAGGCAAAGAGTTCACATAGCTTTAATCTAAGAGCACCCATCTATTTCAAGGTATGTACACTTCATCTTCACCTTCAAGTTGTGGTTTTGAAACCCTAGGTTTTATTATTTCATGAAGAAGTTCAAAGCTTTTTGAGTAGAAAACCAAACTTTTGGGTTTGATTGATCAATGGGATGCCTATTCTTGGGTATGTGAAGAATTTTGCGGTCCACATATTCAAAATGTGGACCGTATTTAGGTCGCACTTCCTAAACCCTAGTGGCCTGAGGAAGATGACAAACGCGGTGAGTCTGCGAACCGCAGACCCACCGCAAACATACCCAGAACATCTCACAAACATGGATGACAAATGCGGTGGTTATGCGATCGCAGATCTTGTTCTGCGATCGCAGATCACATCGCAGTTCTGTAACTCTTTGATTATCTATCCTATTTTCGCCTTTTCTCGAATTATGATAATGTCACTAACATGTGCTATTTATGCAGACATGGCTAAAAAACATCCCAAAAGCAAAAGGCCTTCCACCGCTTCACCCTCCGAACCAACCAAACGAGCAAAGAAAGATTCAACTAGACCGAACACCTCCCATTCTGAAGAGGAGGATTGCTTTCCGGAAGTTGATCTAGTTGCGGAGGCACGGAGGAAGAAAGGAGATGACCTTCAGCTTCGCTTTGAAGTTGAAGGCTCAAGGTCCTTATTCCGGGAAGCACTCGCAAAGAGAAGGATTCTGCCGGAGAAAAAGCTGAGTCTGAATGGGCTCCCAGAACAATACCCTCACATCCTGGACAACATTAAAATGAGGAACTGGGAGTACTTCACCACGGAACCAAAGGAGTACAACGAGTCAATGGTCCGGGAATTCTATGTGTCATACGGAGCATCACGATCAGTATACCATAGACGCAATAGACTTTTCATCGGCACTGTCCATGTTCGGGGGAAAGCTGTGTTCTCTGACAGCAACCACATCAATGAACTATTCTTCCCTGAATGGGAATCAGGCACAGCGGAGTACGATGCAAAATACTCCAACAGAGAACATGAGCGTGGATGGATAGCATCCACCATTGCGAAGGGGATTCCAGCATGGATCAATCCTGGAAGGAAAATTTACAAAGAGGACCTCACGAGGGAAGCCAAATATTGGCTAAGCTTCGTCACTTCTCATCTAATACCCTCCAGAAATGAAACAGAAATCAGCATTGAGAAGGCACTTCTCATTGCATGTATAATGAAGGGGGTTAAAATTGATGTGGGGAGCCTGATCTTCCAGGAAATTGGTATCCGAGCTACTCAGTGGGCCACATCACTACCATTCCCAAGTCTGATCACCACCCTTTGCCAAGAGGTG